>KE155775.1:82126-93650 GCA_000411075.1 Sisymbrium irio | reverse complement strand
GTTCGGTTTCGGTCGGTACTTCGGTTTCGGTTCAAACGCCCATAACTAATAAAAGTCCTTACCTTTTGAAGTATATAAGACAACTTTTTTTTGTCCGTCGTAAATTCATGGATACGTAATTATTAATTAGACGATATATTTGCGACGAATATAATTGTTGCGTAAATCCGTTGCAAATTGCTATGTTTCTTGAAAATATGTAACGTAAGATTCTTGCTGAACTTGAGGTTTTTGGTCTTCATGATGTTTGGATTCCAAGAACTGTTATCATTTATTAAGATTGAGTCGGGACTTTAAACACAAATTAAAACACAGGGTATTGAGGTCCTACAAGGCAGTGAGAAATATCTAAGAGTTACAAATCTTTTGATTCTTAGCCTTAGGGGAGGGACTGATATGACTTAGTCTTGTTATGTTCCTATTATTTAGCTAGTTTTGTTTATCTGTGTCAGTTAGACGTGGTCTTGGACCAAGTTTATTGCCACTTTTTAGGAGTAGTTGTTTCAGCTTCTTTTATAATTCTTGTAACGCTATATATATGTCATTGTTCTCTTCTAATGAATTAAGTCACCTTTCTTCGCTCCGCAGCTAATTCATTGATACGTTTTCTTTTATAGGATTCATCATTTGCCTTTCCTCTGAAAACTTTCACATTCTCGTGAACTTCTGCGATTAGTTAATCTCTTTTTTTTTTTCTTCTAATTTTGTTGTTGTAGATCCTAAATGCAGCTGTGGCTCTTAATGTTGGCAACCGATCCAAACGCTAGGTGAAGGAGTAACTTTTATCAAAAACCATAGCGTTGCTTGAGTTCATTTTGCTTTTGTTTTGGTTAAGATCAAAAGTGGAGCTTTAAGTATTGCTTAGCATCTTTTCATGTTTGCATCATATTTTATCGAAAGTTAGTGGTTTTGTTTTCTCATTTTTGTTGAAAGTTTTTTTTTTTGTTTTGATCTCCTTGAGAACAACAAAGAAAAGTTTTTGTTTACACTTAAATTTTTGATCTGCATATTCCTTAATTTCATGTACTCTGGTCCTGGATGTTTTGAACTAATCGTCAAATTCAATGAAAAGGATTTACATTTTCTGTTTTGATTTGCCTTTTTGTTTTGTAGGGAACGGTTCGGAGCAAAAATGAAAAATCTATTACACATAAACAAGCATAGCTGTAAATTGACCAGATAAGCCCATTTTAACATCCATAGTTGGGTCCCATACACTCTCATTCGGAGAGTAGACGATGATGGGTAAGGGTCTGATTAACACTTAACGGATCCGGTTAAGCAGTTCAGCATATGAAAGAGTATATTTATTTAAATATATTTCCTTTTTCATTATAGCTCCCCTTCCAGCATATCTTATTTCTATTCTAACAAAAAAGTTAGTCAGATAAAATCTATATTTTATGTAGAAACCTTTAATTTTACAGGAGAAAACAATTCTACTTCATTAAATTGGTTTTTTTCACATAAAAAACTATGAAATCTCTTATAATGTTAACGGCTATTGTTTTGCTCGTGTCCACTTGTTCAAATCCGATAAATTGTTATCAAAATAAAATATACGAAAATATAAAAATAATATATCTATAAAACTTTTGATATTTTTTATCAAGATTCGAAGATGTAGAAGCGAGCAAAATAGTAGCAATTAACACTATAACATATTTCATAATTTTTGATATAAAATAATTTTTGTTTTTCCAAAGGTGAAGTTAATTTTTTTCCCTGTAATTCTACATGATATGTATACATACCATTGAATAACTTTTTCGTCGAGGCTTTCGTGCCCTGTCTAAACCAGGGCTCCAACTTCAATAAAAGCTACGCAGTGTGACTTGATTGATGATTTCCTTTTGGGCTTTCATGAGATCCTCAAAATTTTTAAGCCAGCCTTTAAAATTTTCCAAGTAAAATGGCTCGTTAAACTTAACTTAACCAATAATTGTATTTGGATTAGGGATCCAAATTGTGTGTGAAGAATAAATGTTTTGGTGTGGAATACTGGTTGGAACCAAAGGAATTTCAGTTAGAAGTTTTTTTCCAAATATTTTTAATCTTTCTAATATAATTTAAGAGAGAGAGAAAACACTAACAAAAAAAAAAATACAGAATTCGTAGTTTTAAATAAACTTTTTGTAAGTTTTTATTATCCTGTGTATTACTTTGGACTGAACTTGGAGGAACATAAGAGCCAAGTATTTGTGTGCAGATTCCTCCAGACGCGCTTTCTTCAAGAATCCATCCACCCCAAAACTATAATTTACGTGGAAGTGTGGTAACATCTATTACATTAAAATGCAAATAACTTATTCTACTATATTATATTACGATTCATGATAATATTTGATTTTTCTAAAATTTAATAAAATATAATATAGATATTAAAAATTTTAGATTTAACCATTAATAAAAATTTATATATCTAATTTTTTAAAAATATTAGATATCACTTCCCTAATTAATTAAAAATGAAAATAATAATTTAAAATAATGAGTTTCACTTCTATAATTAATTAAAAACGAAAAATAATAATTTATAATAATTGATCCCATTTCTCTAACTAATTAAAAACGAATATACACAAAATAAAAATAATATATCTATTGTACTAAAAAAAGCCAATATAAAATAATTTGTTCTACTGTGTTACATCACTATTCATGCCTGTGATAATATTTGATTCTCTAGAATTTTATTAAAGATAAATTAGACATTAAAAAATTTATGTCTAACCATAAATAAAATTTATATATCTAAAATTTTAAAATAATGGTATCACTTCCCTAATTAATTAAAAATAAAATAATGATTTAAAATAATGACTTCCAATTTTATAATTAATTAAAAAACTAATTTCAAATAATGGATCCGATTTCTCTAACTAATTAAAAACTAATATACTAAAAATAAAAATATATCTATTATATTAAAAGAAAATTCCAATATGAAAACAAATTGTGTTATCTTACGATTCATGCCATTGATAATATTTGATTTCTGTATGATTTAATTAGAGGTATATAGACATTAAAAATTTTAGGTCTAACCATAAATAAAAATTTGTATATCTAAGAATTTAAAATCATGGGTGCTACTTCCCTAATTAATTAAAAATAAAAATAACAATTTGAAATAATGAGTTTCCCTTATATAATTAATTAAAAACAAAAATAATAATTTAAAATAATAGATTCCATTTATCTAACTAATTAAAAACGAATATACTAAAAACAACAACAATATATCTATTGTTTGGTCAAAAACTAATAGGTTCGCAGAAGAATTACGGAAAACACGGAATCGAAAAGCAAAACTTGCCTTTATTGATTAATTAGGAAAGTTGCAACAAGAAACAAAAAGCTATCAATCGATCTATGAGCTATGGTTGTCGTCAAGTGATCGACTGCTTATGTCTCTACTTGTTTCTCTGGTTGCTTGATCATTATGTTCAAGTCGACTTTCTTGTATTTATAAGAGGCTGTCGCTTACCTTAGATTCTCTTAGAATCTCGAAATATATTTGGTTTCCTTATTTGATAAGATTAAATCTTTAATTCGATATGTGTTTATCAATTATCTTTTTCCTGATTCGATAAGCCTAATTTCTGATTCATGCTTATCGAATCTAGTTTTGCAAATCTTGCTTCGCGAATCTCGCATTAGGAATCTTGTCCTGCGAGCCTGGCTTCGCAAGCTTTACCTCGCAAATCTTGCTTTACAAAGCTTACCTCACAAATCTTGCCTTTCCTTACTTAGGAAGGTCATCTCGTCGAATCCACACCATTGAATGTAAAACGTGTAACCAACAACTAGTATTGCTTGTTGTCATAAACACTAGTCATGTTTGACCAAGTCAAATTTAATGGTAAATCCCCAACATCTATTATATTAAAATAGAAGTAGAATATGGAAATAAATACTCCATTGTATTATATTAGAATCATGTCATTGGTAATATTTGATTTTTCTTAGATTTTATTATGAATATTATAGACATTAAAAAATTTAGGTCTAACCATAAATAAAAATTAATTTAAAATAACAGATGTCACTTCCCTAAAAATTAAAAATAATGGATCCCATTTCTATCATTAATTAAAAACAAAAATAATAATTTAAAATAGTAATTCTTATTTCTTTAACTAATTAAAAACAAATATAATAGAAATAAAACAATATATAGTATATATTAAATCAAATTATAAATATAATTATATAATATAATAAATCAAGTATTTTTATAAATCATAAAATCAAAATTTAATAAATATGCACATAAACTAACATAAAAATTTATTTAGTAAATATATAAAATAACAAAAAATTATATTTTTATTTTAATTCATATATATATTATTCGCATAATGAGATATGTTGATATTTTTATGATTACGGGTTATGGTTTATCATTAAAATATGTTTATTTAAAAATCACAATTTGAAAAAAACATTATATTATTTTTTATTTTAAATATATAAATACCACACTCGAACTATTCATTTTAAGAATGCTTCATTTTTTTTACTACTTTCGTTTAAACTAAAATTAGAAAACAAAATTAATTTAACTTTCTTATCTCTTCATATCTTATTTTGTTTACCTTTAATAAATAAAATATTTATCTTTAAGAAATAAAATATTTAAAAATAAGAATAGAAAAATTATCTCGGCCTACGCACGGATTCAAGTCAAATTTAGCTTTGTTTTTGGAGTTCTTGACAATTTAAGGGCTGTAAGAAAAATAAAAAATAATAAGTCATATTTATTATATATTAACTGTTTTTTATTTATTTTTATTATTTAATAAAAACTACTAAAGTTTAAATGTTTCAAAAATCATTTTACATTTTCAACAATTCTGTATTTTTAATCATTTAAACTGTACACGTAGGAGAAGAAAATGTGGTTTCAGGTCTCTAGATGTTGTGAACATAGAACACATTGGGAGTGGGCAGTGCTATAGAGCTGAGTCCTATCTCCCGTAGATAGTCTATTCAGAAGAGCAAGCCAGGTGGTGAAAGCGTATTTTGGTGTGGAGTGCCGGAACCAAACACACTTTGCCCAATGCTTTTTTGATTGTTGTTGACGAATCTGATTCCATGTTTTGCTAGAATCGAAATCCTTTTTAAAAACATTTTCCTTATGTTTCCAAAGGGCGACATCTTGCTCTGCAACTCGAATCCTTTTTAAAAACATTTTCCTTATGTTTCCACAACACGGACTATGAATCAATCTTAGTCGTAATCCATATCTCCATGTAGAATGAATCCAGGCTGAAACAAATTGCAGGATGCTCTTCTCTATTACTAGATAAAGGCATAGAATATGGAAAAACATAATTCCACTTAACCGGAAGAGGCACACGCGAACCACATCTCTTTCTTATGAAATCAAATCAAAGTAAAAAACCTTCTTCAAAACCTCTTGTTTCTTAATAGTTAGTTCTCTGAAGCAAACCAATATGTATTTTCCTTGAGAGAGATGCCACAGTTATATATATCCTACCATCCAGTCTCAAGTGAGATCAAGAACCTACCTTCCATGAATCAGAGTTAAAGTTGTAGATTTTGAACTAAACAGAAGTATATAGGGTCAGTAAAATCAATAAATCTGAACATTGTGTATGGCTGCAGCATTATTATGCTGGTCTTCTCATATGCAAGAGCATTTTATCGAGCGGGTGAAAGTCGTGTGGGCTCAATCCACTGGGTTTGACTCCAATAAGGGTTCCAAACGACTAGCCTAGTGTTTTCTTTCGAGGTTCATAACAATAAACCCTCGCAATGGATGAAATTACATATGCACAATTCTCTAAATTAAAGAAGGTTGGATTCTAGAAAATTTATTTTTAGTTCCATATGATTTTTGTTACCATCGCTTTGAAATATAACTGTAATACTTACCTGATTTGGAATGTAACTGTAATATAACAGAGTATTTTTATTATAAATTGATGATTATTGAAATATATAAATTTTCATGTCTTGGAATATATATATCATAACATCAAATTGTTGGCCTGGTATACTAAAATTCAGGAGGTACTTATAACTTGGAATCAAACCCTCCTAAAGGGTGATTAGATCAAGGAACAAAGAGGTGATGTGGCCCCGCATCCTCTCTGTATAGGTAATTCCATCACCATACTTGTAGTTGACATCCATAACTGGTCCAATGTTTAAAGCTACATGCAGAAATTGCAAAAGCACGACACCAGTCATCCTCAAAAACTCTTTATTCACTTGCTCGGAGACATGTTTAATCTTTCTGTCAAACTCTACAAACGCTTCTTCTTGGGTAACTCCGTGTTGCTTCATGTAGCAATTGATTCCTGTGGCAATCTCTCCTCTACCCATTACATCCTTATCATCAAATGTATATATGAACAAATTAAACCAAACACCATTTATAAATAAATCTTGATGTTATAACCAATACCAATTCATGATTTGAGTCATCTCTCAATAATTTTCTATAAACTTCTTTAAAATAAAGAAATACAAAAACCTAGTGTTATTTATGTATATCTCAAATTGTACCTTGAAAGTGGCAATATCATCTCTTAGACGTGCTCTTTGATTTAGAGCTTGAATGAGATGGGGTCTTGATATTAGCCATTCATAGGCCTCTTTTCCTGCAATCTCCCCCATACCCACAAAGGCGGTCGCAAGAAGAGAATCTACTCCCCCCGTCACTAATCCAACCTCCATGTACTCGTCGAAGTTTGGTACGTAGCCTGTGCGTGCCCACTTCGCTATTACCAGGTTCGCTCTACATAGTCTTTTCAACTGTTTAACGTCCATATTAATTCATTATGCACCTTATATACGCACAAGAATTTATTGGTACTGGCTCAAGTCAATCAGAAGGCCACAATATTCATTAACTGGCTCAAGAACCTTTTATCCTTTTTGTTCATATATAAACTATTTTCGAACCTGAACTGTTCTAGCTGTATTTTGTTAAAAATAATATTAAGAAATTATTTTTTTATTCTATTATTTTAATTTTCAATAATTTAAAGATAAATTATATTTTTCCACAAAATCAGGATTTTGTATAAAAAAACGTTTAAATTTCAAATAATTAGATGTTCCTAGCAAAAAATATTATAGATCCGCCCCTAGACACAAATATACTTCAGCCATAACAGATTCCTTGTCACTGATTAAGTTTGAAGAGATAAACGTACCTCGTCTATCGCATATTGCACACTATAAAATCACCCTTCTGCTTTAACCTCTAATTTCAGCTCTTCAAAAAGGTCAATCAATGACCTTAACAGGACATTCAGATGATCTGGTAGTGTGTCTACGGCATCAACTTCCCACCTGTGCGTAATTTGAAAGCACTTGTCAAATGATTTGCTTGTCTTACATCATCATAATTTATAGATGCTTAGCGGACATAAATGTTTTTTTTTCTCTAATATCCTTATATATGTGTATATATATGTACTAAAATTATCTAAGAAACATGCTCAATATTAGCTTTATCGGTTATCAAACGTACAATATACCATTTTTTCTTTCAATGTTCTTAACCCTCATTCTTCTCGACAAAATCTCATGATCTTAATACTGATTTAAACATCAGAGAGCTTTTGGAAAACCCGCCACCGTTTCAAAACTTTCACAAGTTCGTTCGTTTATTACTTGCATGAGTCTGGAACGACAAAAAATGTTCTAAGGTAAGGGGCAAAAAATGTTTGAAATAAATTTATGATGATACCTAATAGTAAAAATAAAAATCATTAACATTAACAAAAAAAAAAAAAAGTCTATTTCAAACGTACCTTTCCAAACTTTGAACAAAACCTATAACTTCAGTAAGAGTACAATAGGCATCAGTTGTGTCTTCCAAAACGGTTAAAAACACGAAGCATTTGCTCAGTATATATTATTCTGGCAACTGAATACTGTGGCTCCATATAGATTCCCGTTGCCCATAAAAGGGACTCTCCACCACCCTCTCTCGGAAGTAATTAGGCATCTTTGATTCCAAATCTAGCTCTTCCCACTATCTATGTGGAATGAAGAATGGTTAGATAATACATTTTTTATTCTAAAAATATTGTAATTACTATATAATCCTATATGAGTAATTAATGTGTTACTTCACGACGGTTTGAAGCTCTTTAACATAATGCAACTGCATGAACTTGTAGTTCAGCTTGGCAAACTTGAGCAGCATCTCGTTGTGATGGGCCTCTTGCTCGTAGAACCGAATATATTCCCTTGCCCTTAGAACCTCCGGGTTTTCTTGCTGGGAAAGATACAACACGTTTCGTATGAGCTCAGATATATGTGGTTGATAGGTGCCTCCCAAATAGCTCCAAGTGTTTCTGTGTGTAGTGCATTGCTTCGTCCAGGATTTCTTCTGTAGTTGACCCCAAATGTGATGCTTCATAGAAGCTTAGCATACCTCTTATATCATCAATCATGAATTTCTTAAAATCCCCATTCTCTCCCTTAAACTTGTTGAACATATCTGTAGCGAAAACAATCAGAACAACTCGAACGTAAACGAATTAATTTGAAAAAAATATCTTAGACCATAACCAATCGTGTTTTCTATATCGAATTTTTACACTATTTAGGAATTAAAATAAATAAAAATTACCTGTTGTATAAGACTTTTTAAAAACCATTTTTAGAACTGGGCTTAGACATTCGGGTATTTGGATCGGATTCAGGCCGGGTCCAATCGAATTCGATTCTTTCGGGTAAAGAAAGGTTCCTACAATATTTCGGTTTGGGTTTGCTTCGGTTCCTGTCGGATCCTGTCGGATTCGGTTCGGTTCGGTTCAGTTTCTACCTATAAAATATCCAATAATTTTTTATCGATTTTTTTTCTGGTTCGAATCCCATATTTTCAGATATTTTTTTTTCATTTTTATACAAATTATTTCGGATTCGGATGATTTTCAAATTAATTTTAATATTTATTACCCAAAAAACTGAAATTATATCCAAAAATTAAAAAATAACTGATATCAAATCTATATAAACCAAAAATTAAAAACTAATTTTAAAATAAAAATTCAATAAATCTATATAAAAACTTGAAATGTTTTTATTAATAAATATTAAAATAAAGTATAATAGTACAAATATCATTTGTGGTCTAATGATAATGTATCACCTTATTAAAATACAAACCAGGATTCGAATCCAGCTTAATGAATTATTATTTTCGGATTTTTCGGGTACGTGATCGGGTATCAGGTTCGGTTCGGATATTACCCTATACCCACAGTTCGTAAAGAAACATACTCAATAGATTATTCTGGTCCGGGTTAGGTATTATCCGAACCTGCTTTTTTTGGATCGGGTCTGAGATGGGTTCTCGGATCCAGGTAAAATGCCCAAACCTACTTAGAACTATGTGTCAACATTTGATTTGATAGAAAATTTTGAATATTTTGTTTGTCTATAAACTTTCTCTCATATTTTTATATCTTTTATTTGAGATGAAAACTAATTCTTTTTTGGTAAAAGTTAACTTAAATTTATTAATTAAATATTGTTGAAGAATTTTAGGTTATATGTTAAAATTATATATATAAGGAAGCTAACTTTCTCTATATAGTTTTGGTTTAGAAGATTCCTTATCAGAAGATACGTTATGACCGTATCGCCTGAAGACCCGGAAGATAACGGAAGTGGTGTACATATCCTCTTCTCCGCTGGTCATATCTTTCACCTTCTCGAAAGCGTCTTTCGTGAATTCCTCGATCTCTTTCTCAAAATGGTAAGCAACTCCAAGGTTGACTAGCGTATGGATTAATAGAATCCTCTCCTTCGTGTCAGAACAGACCAGCTTGTCACTCACTCTAGGCTTAAGTGCCTCGATCTCTATCCCAAGGTCATCCAATTCCTTATAATATTATCATGTGATATTCAAAGCAGGCGTGCATTGTTACAATTTAATTATTTGTTAAAACAAAAATTTAAGAGCTGTCTCTAGAATATTTGTTTTATATGTACAACTTTCTCTCTAAAATTCGGGAGAGTCTCACAGTATTACACACTTCCCAAAACAAAAAAAGATAAAAAATTACAATTTTGTGAACTTCTACTCTCAAAGTTCAGTGGAAAGATATAGGTTCATCACTGTAGCGTGGATCCCATGCCACGTGATAACTTATGATTGATCCGATTAATATTTCTTTTTTTAAAAAATAAATCAAATGAAAAATTAAAAAAATAATAATAAAAAAACATTTTTATAAACTCTAAAAAGGATTCATTGATAATGTTGCTCTAAATTGGTGAATTTTAAAGTCCTAGTTTTTATCTATAACGTCCTTATGTTAAGTTGGCGAGTTTTTAAATACTTTGAATATACTTGTAACAAACATTTTGTGAAGAACTTTCAAATAGTTTTACTTTTATACAGCTACGATTTCATATATTTAGGATATAAAATGGGCCATATCGTGTACATACCGAATGATAAACGGAAACAGTACGGAAGCAATCATCCAATAGAGAGGGAGGAAACTGAATCAATGGACGATTTGCCGCTTCATAATCACTACTGCTCAGTCTAGCTCTAGTTACGACCAACGTTTTGGGCAATGGGTTTCTAGGAAAAATTTGATATCGAGCCAGAGTTTTGTGGTCGAAATGAACAAGAGCTTGAGAATGTGACCCATAAGAATTTCTTAGTTAAAACTAAAGGCGTATTTTGTCTTTATCAATAACTTCTAAGAAGGCCAGTCGAAAATGAACAAGAGCTTGCTTAATATTTTATAAGAAATTTCTTAGTTAAATTTCAATATTTTGTCTTTCTCAATAACTTCTTAGACTTAAATTACGTATTCTGCTGATGATATGATCATGGCTTTCACTACAAAGATGGAGAATGAACCAGAAGAAAACAACCTTGTCGCAGAGGATGAGCTTGTAGCTGAGGAAGCTTCAGAGGCTCCAAAAGGACTTACACCTCGATTTAAGGAAGCTGATGCTCAAATAAATCAGCAAATGGGCAAGTGGTCCATTTGTACTTTTTTTCCCTTATCTTTGGTTTTGTCCTACTGGGTTTTCCAAAAAAAGGTTTTTAATGAGGCAATTGGATTACTTCCAAATCACCCATTTGTTGATCAAGACCCCATTCCAGAAGACATTGTTCGCATTCAGGAAACCCTTCGAGATTACCAAATTCTGGAAGCAAGTGTTCGAATTCAGGAAGACCTTCCCAAATCGACACTTAGAAGAATTTAAGGGTTTTACGAAACTAGAAGGGGAAGGGTTATTTTTCAAAATTCAAACTTGTCTTTAATTATGTCTATTTTCGAGACAGTCTTTGTGCATGTACCAAGACTGGTCTCTTGCCTTTATAGTCTTGTAATCTCTTTGAGAAAAACTTAATCAATGAATCTTTTATGCAAATTTTCTTCTTGTTCTCTCTTTGCTTGTGTGCAAGCTTGAGTGATCTGTTGGTGTGTNTGTCACCATTCAATCCACTGCCTTTGAGAAACTTGAGTCTTTTGATTCGTGTCTGCAAAGGATTATCCCA
>KE155775.1:24047-35744 GCA_000411075.1 Sisymbrium irio | reverse complement strand
CTATGAGGCGGCTTACTACTGAGTTAATGTGGCTGAAGATGTTGTTAAAAGATCTGGGAAGAGAAGTGAAAGAGCCTATCACCATGCACTGCGACATTGCTTCAAACTCAGTCTTTCATGAAAGGACACAAGGTTAGGGAACAGATGCAGCTTGAGTGATCTTANAAATGAGAAGTGTCTCTTTCTCACCATTCTCCTCTCTCTCTCTATTTAGTGAATCTCCTCTTTCTCTCTAATCTCTCTCCTACATCACTAAACTCTCCTTAATCTTTGCTTAATCCGCTGCTTTACACTCTTAAACTCACTTTCATTCAAACCGCCCGTACACCATGTGGTCCTAACCGGCCTCTTGCCACTGTCCGCCTTACTGGCGCCAGGGTCCGTCACACCCCACGACGAAGACATGCCGCCTATACACAGCTTGACACATGCCTACTCAATCAAACATCCCCTCTTGGGACATCATCCTACTTGCTAGGATCTTAACACTTGGGCAACCCCCATTCTCTTAGGACATCAACCTACTTACTAGGATCTTAACACTTACACAACACAGTCTCCACATTCATCATTCACACATCAAACAATCAGTATCGGTTTAACATCATCCTAAAATCATTTCTAGGTTTTCTCACATCAACACAAATCAACAACTAGATCTACATTCTCCAATAA
Organism: Sisymbrium irio; assembly: GCA_000411075.1. Lineage (NCBI taxonomy): Eukaryota > Viridiplantae > Streptophyta > Magnoliopsida > Brassicales > Brassicaceae > Sisymbrium > Sisymbrium irio. The sequence goes on along the minus strand of KE155775.1, from coordinate 35,069 downwards.
CTTAAGCTGATACTATCGTATGATTAATCGTATGAATCATGCTAGAAGATTGTGTAGATTGAGAAGAAATCCACAACCAGTCCTCACCTTATTTTGCTTGACAACCACAACCGGATCTAGGAGAAGGAGACAAAGAGATGACCAAACCAACACAGATTTTCACTCTCCTATCCAACAGAAGAAGAGAAAGGGAACCAGGGATCAGATCTACCATACCCAGTGGTTCAAGGATCTAGAGAAAGAGGAGAAGGAGAGAAATCTGACTGGAGGCTTACCTTACTGACGGATCTGATTACATGCAGCTTGGGTTTACTGGACGGCTGCTCCTCCTTGGTGACTGGTCGGAAATGGAGGCTGAAGGTGGCTCGGGATTTCTGCAGGGCTCCGCTGAGTTTTTGGTCTTGTGGAGAAATAAACTGAGGCCCTCCCTTTTATAAGAAAATAAAGGTGGAGACCCTAGGGTTACCTTCCCTTGGTTTTGGGCTTGACCTAATTTTCTTGGGCCCGGGATGTCACGCCAATGTGCATTTCTCTTAGCCCCGAAAATTCATAACCAATTTATATTCTTCTTCATTTATAGAAAGGTTAGGGCTTTTGATGATTATTTATAAAAAAATCGTTTTCAGAAAAGTGGGTTTATGAGAATATATGAAAATATCAAATTAGTAGTACTCCAAAATCATACACACAAAAAAAAAATAGTGTACTCAGGGAAATTGAAGAGGTACTTAGAGCATTATCGATAAAAACTTTAATGTGAATCTTAAAATATTATTTTATTAATTGAGAGAAAAGAGAGAAATAAGATGGCAAAGTTTTTTAGCTAGAAGAGCGAGAAGACCCGGCTCTTTTAACTACTAAATAAAATACGATTTTTTTTTCTTCGCCTTTTCTATTATTTTAATATCCAAATAATTTTAAAATCTCTTTAACAACCTACCGATAATGATGGTCTTAGAGTATGATTATTGGGAGAACCTCATTAAGTATTTTTGACTTCAATTAATATACTTCTATATTAAAAGAGAAGCATTTAAAGGATTTGTTGCTGATGCGTCAACTTCTCATTTTTTTCCAACATTTTTAAGTTTTTGCTAGGATTTGGTCCGTGCGTTGCATTGATTATGTTTTTTGTTATGTTCAAAACCAAAATATCTAAATTCAAAAATCAAACCAAATTATTTCAATTTTAACCATATTTTTGTGAGTTTATATCTATTTTTAAGTTTTTAATTTGAAATTCTCATATGCATACCCGATAGAAAGAGAAAAACAGTTTTTAGAGAAATGAAATTTAAAATAGACATGTGGNATGGAGGCTGAAGGTGGCTCGGGATTTCTGCAGGGCTCCGCTGAGTTTTTGGTCTTGTGGAGAAATAAACTGAGGCCCTCCCTTTTATAAGAAAATAAAGGTGGAGACCCTAGGGTTACCTTCCCTTGGTTTTGGGCTTGACCTAATTTTCTTGGGCCCGGGATGTCACGCCAATGTGCATTTCTCTTAGCCCCGAAAATTCATAACCAATTTATATTCTTCTTCATTTATAGAAAGGTTAGGGCTTTTGATGATTATTTATAAAAAAATCGTTTTCAGAAAAGTGGGTTTATGAGAATATATGAAAATATCAAATTAGTAGTACTCCAAAATCATACACACAAAAAAAAAATAGTGTACTCAGGGAAATTGAAGAGGTACTTAGAGCATTATCGATAAAAACTTTAATGTGAATCTTAAAATATTATTTTATTAATTGAGAGAAAAGAGAGAAATAAGATGGCAAAGTTTTTTAGCTAGAAGAGCGAGAAGACCCGGCTCTTTTAACTACTAAATAAAATACGATTTTTTTTTCTTCGCCTTTTCTATTATTTTAATATCCAAATAATTTTAAAATCTCTTTAACAACCTACCGATAATGATGGTCTTAGAGTATGATTATTGGGAGAACCTCATTAAGTATTTTTGACTTCAATTAATATACTTCTATATTAAAAGAGAAGCATTTAAAGGATTTGTTGCTGATGCGTCAACTTCTCATTTTTTTCCAACATTTTTAAGTTTTTGCTAGGATTTGGTCCGTGCGTTGCATTGATTATGTTTTTTGTTATGTTCAAAACCAAAATATCTAAATTCAAAAATCAAACCAAATTATTTCAATTTTAACCATATTTTTGTGAGTTTATATCTATTTTTAAGTTTTTAATTTGAAATTCTCATATGCATACCCGATAGAAAGAGAAAAACAGTTTTTAGAGAAATGAAATTTAAAATAGACATGTGGCACTATTTTAAAGCACAATTAGAAGATATTATTCTTGATTATATAAGATTAATTATAGATCGAACAATATAAGAAATTTGAAAATATTTTATTTGTCCACATATATGCATTTTCTATACTAATTAAACTGTTGTTTGTGAATTTTAATCTACAAAGAAATTGGTATATTTAAAAGTAATGTATTGTATCTGAATTAAGAATAAATAAATTTTTACAAAATCTAAGAGTATTGAATAGACAAAAAAAAAATAAAAGACAAAATATACAGTATGTTTTAAATTTAGAAATTAACATAAATTTTAACTCATTAAATTAAAAATTAAATATAAAGTGAAAATTTATAAAATATTAAATTTCGGAGGACACATAATGTAAAAGAAAAAGAGTGCTAAATATTTGTATGTAGAAAATTTTAAATTTTGAAATTAATACAAATTTTAAATCATTAAGTGTAAAATTAAAAATAAAGAGAGAAATTAAAAAATACTAAATTTTGGAGGACCTAAAAAGCAAAAAAAAAACGTTCAATATTGGGATGACACATGTCACCTCCTCAGAACTTCCCTTGAGAGAACCTTACTTTAGTATAGTAGATTATCACTGCCTTCAAAATAGAAACAAAGAGAACTTATTGATAGCTTCAATTAAAAATTAAAATAAATTAATCTTTCATATATATTAAACAAAAAATAGTTAGATGTTAATTTGATGATGTGTCACATATTCATTTTTTATTACTATTAAATTCCTAAATTATTCTAAGAATATTTAATACCTAATTATAAAGATTTTAAATTCATTCTACTAAATCTAAATTATTCATATTAATTTGGTAAAAAATTAATTTTCATAAAATTAATTATTAATAATAACATTCTTTTGTAAATTAAGATCTTAATGATCTTAATTTTATTTCAGAATTAGAATTTTCATAACAATGGATATATTAAAAGAAAACTTAAATAATAAACTAAAATGAAAATAAAATTGAAAAGTGATTTAAAAAAAAAAGATTATACAAGTTATAGCTCCACTATGTGTATATGCATTTATCTACATTTCATCCTATCAAACCTTTTGAAAATAATTGAAAATGTCAATTTATGAACCTAATTGTTAGATATCTATGTATGATAATTGCTCACATTCTTTGCTATGGAGCTTATGCTGGAATTGTAAAAGTTAAGAACTGATGCTTTTCCTATATATTGCTAAATGATTTTGTAAACAGCTGAATCCTTTAAGAACTCATGTTTTTCCTATCTTTTCGTGCATAGAACTGAACCTCAATTCTTCCATAGCTTCTATACCAAGGACCTAACTGCTCAGAATTTAACAGCTTTTTGTATTAAGCAGTATTCTAAACAATCTAAACTTTTAAGTAACTCTCTAACTAGAATTCCAAATACACCCTATTGGACAATACATCACACAATTGACCTAAACAGAAATCAAAATTAATCAGTTAAAGTATCAAACTTGTAATGACACGAAGCAGAAAAACAGAGTAAACCGATTTCTTATAAACAGAGTAAACGCGAATGAGAGAGCGTTGGGTTTAACGGATTTTGACTTCTCATATGATTCAGCTATTGAAGCCTTTGATGAGGAAGATGATCGAAGGGAGAGAAAAGAACACGGGAAAGAAAAAAAAATATTTATGAATTGATTTTATGACGACACATGTTTTAAAATACTCACGCAAAATCGGTTTTCAAAGTCTCAGAAAAAAAAAATTTAATTAGTTTTAATTAAATAGGTCTTTTTGTTAAGAAATCCTATTAAGACCCTGTGATAATTATGGTCTTATAACTTGGAAATTCTAGGGCTGGGCGTTCGGATACCGGTTAGGATTTGGATCGGGTAAATCGGGTTTCAGATATTTTGATTTTTAGAAATTGGTACCGATCGAGTATTTTATCAACACTAGTTCGGATTCGGATCGGTAACTCTCGGGTTTGGATAATATCGGATATATCCGAAATTGTTATGGATCCGATTCGGTTCCCTTAATTTTTGTATCCAAATGTAATCATAGATTGAAAATTAAACCGAAATTGTCCAACTTATCCGAAAACCAATCTAATTTCTTAAGTTATAAGTCAATCATTCATAAATAATAATAACATATATTATAAGTTTATAACTACAACATGGAAGTGCAAAACTACCAACAAAAATTCTAGAACTATAACTACACTAACACAAGTTACAATTAGAGAAAGAAAAAAACATAAAGAGAGAACAAAAGAAGCAACAAATCCAACATTTCATTTTTCAAATAATCTACCAACATAAAAAAAACAAAGAAAGTGAAAACAGATTTTAAATTTTGAAATTGGAAAGCACAAAAAAAAAAAAAATCTGCTACTACTTGAAACTTGAAAGCAACAATAAAATTGATATCAAACTAAAGAAAACATATGTATTGAAGATAAAAAAAATCGGGTCTTGATAGATACCCATCAGATAACGGATCGGATCGGATAATATCTGGTATCCGATTGAATTTTAATAGCATATCCAAACGGTAATATTCGATTTCGGATATGTATCCGTACCTGAATTTTTTCGGATTGTACCGAATCGGATCCTCAGATCCAGATAATATATTTTATGTTTTAGAGATGCAAAACATTTGCTTGGTTTGATTCTTTTTTTTTTTACTATAAATATCATGGTGAATGAATTTGATTTTAACTTAGTGGCCAACCCTACATTTTGATGCTAAACTTTCATATGAATAGGGTAGATTAATTTAGTTTTATTTTATTGATCATCCATATTTTTCGATGCTTAAAACATGTATGATCAAAAATTTGTTTGGTAATTATTTTTGTGTTTAAATTTAGCTATAGCCATACTAATATATAAACGATTTTCCATACAAGATAATTATAAATACTCAAATTTTATTCTATTATTACTTCAAAAATTATCTCTAAAAAGAAGAAAATGGAGCTGTTTTATAACTTCTATATTTGTTATTGTTAGGGGTGGACTGCCTAAATCCCCATTTATTATGATTGGTTCTGCATATTTCCCCCTCATACTGTCAAATGCTTCTTAATTCCCCCTAAACTATCAAATTTAATTACAAAACCCCCCAAATTTATTTTCTCTCACTAATTTCCCCTACAAAATAAAAAATAAAAAATTGCATTCAATCTTATATATAATTAGGGAACATTCTCTCCTTTTTGAGAATGTCCACGTTATCACCCTCATTTCATGACACGTGCAGAGTTTCCCGTCAATCTAACCCGCTGCAAATTTGCCCTCTATGAAAGTCCAATAATTTGTTCAGTTTATACGTTGTTCTCTAGGTAATTTTCAAATTCAGATTGGAGGCCCAAATTAATCTTACACTTATAATTGATTTAAGGGCCAACTGATTTAACATTTATAGTTTGGCCCAAAACTGTAGACATCGCAGTTGTTTCTAAGTTCAAAGAAATAAAATGAATTGTGGTTGGTTCATAGCTCAGAGAAAAAAAAATGTCATTGATGAGTTGCGCATGGAGAAGTTCATTAGAATTAGCCCCTAACATAAACTTCACAAATTTGATTGTTTGAGAAAGAACTCAAATATGTAAATATCAAATTGAATATGCAGTCATGACAAATATCTTGGATTTTAGCTCACGATGACTTGACTGATTCCTTTTAAAAAAATGAACCCTAAATAAAAATCACAAAGATAAAATTAAATACAGAAATTATGGCTACTCTCAAATATCAAAAAAAATATAGACACAACCATAAAAAATAATAAAAATAAAAAAGGGTAGTAAATAAAAACAAAAGGAGGAATTTAAATAAAATAATTATAATCCATATTTTTTATTTAGATCAATCTAAAAACCCTAAAAACAGCTAAAATAGAAAGGAATATTTGGGCTTGAGAAAAAAGAATATAAAAAGGAAGATTTGGGGTATAATTGCAAAGGGAAAAAGAAGCCAAAAGATAGTTTAGGGCTTGCTTGGTGTAGATTACATAAAACGATATCTGTAACCTAATAATACAATAGTGGAACAGCGGAAAACTAAGAAAAAAAAAAAAGAAAAACAAACTTATAAGATATATAATTATGAAGATTAAAAACACAAACTATCACAAAAATAACTTTATAAAAATTATTTAAAAATAAAAAAAATAATTACTATTTTGATTTCTCCTTTACATTATTTTTCATGTATCTTGAGTTTCTTTAAACATATAACATATATATATATATAAAACAATTTTATCTATAGTCATATTTTTGTCACATCTATTTACATTAAATTGACAAAATATATTAAAAATAGAGATGACCATGCGCATGCGCGGAGTGAGAAGCTCAGTTAGTGTTACTAGAAGAGCTACTTGTATCCGCACACGCGCGGGTTTGGTTTGTATTTTTGAAATGTAACTGAGAACAATAATTATAATTTATTTTAGAACTGGATTTAAAATACTTCATATATATATATATATATTTAAATTTGCTTTTCACATCTCTTTAATATAATGTATTATGTAAATTTTGTACATGAAATTATGTTAATATTTAACTTAAATTTTTGTTGTAGACTCGATAGTAACTTATTATTTCTTCTTTTCCTGTTCATCTATGTTAACTGAAGTTCCTGTCATAAATAAATAGTGTTTCAATTATCTCCCAAAAATATATCCTTAAAAAATCTGCAAATTTATAAATTTAGCTTCTATGTACGTTGCTTTTTATTCTATGTCGTAAACTATCATATTCCCAAAGAGCTATTTTTTTAAAAACAATATTGTTAGAAATTGTGGTTTTGATGATAACTTTAGTCGTTTCTGTACGGATTTTAGTTGGGAATTTGGTACTCATTTTTTTTCATATTAATGAATTTGGTTGCTATTGTTAGTTTCTTTAACATCTTTAGCTGAAATCCACAATGATCATTATATCATTTTATTAATTTTTTGAGAACTACTTGTTCATTTTTCATATATATTTTCTTCGCGGATTCCTAAATTTTTTAAATTAGAGATTATTTTTTCAATAAATATGTTTTTTTGGCAAACTCTGTAAATGTGTGTTTTGTATTTCAAATGTGAAATTTTTTTCGTGTAAAGATGGATATGAATTAAATAAACAATGAATTCGTTGTTTTTGTTTCCTTTATCAAGATTTATTATTTTTGTTAAAAATTATCTTAACACTTTTTTAAAAAAAAATATTTTTTGGGTGTGTTTTATAAAGAAATTGTAATGACTATAAAAAATAAATTAAATAACTAATTAAAACCTTTTTTATTGTTTCATTTTCTCTTCTTATCTCTCTTTACCTTCTTGGGTCAGTTAGAAAATTCGATTTAAGCATATTTATTTTGTGTTTACAATAATTATTTGTTTACATTTTGATAATTATTTTTTACATTTTAAAAAACACTTTAGATAGTCTGACATTAATTTCCTTAAAAGAAGAAACATATAAAGTAACATTATGTAAAAATGCAACCATTTGACGTTCTCTGCTGATATAAATCCATTTTCGTCTATGTCAAGTTTCTCAAACGCTACTTTTGATCGTTGTTGCTATTTCTCAGACACATATGCTCCTCGAAATCCACAAATCAAGCAGGATTTATTAAGCAGGAAACATCAATTTATCCATTCAGGAGATACTTTAATTTCATCCTTGACAGAATTATTCCAAATTTCAGAACTTTCCAACTAATACACATCAAAGGTTCAATCTTCTAAAACCCTTGAAGATTATGAGCAGTACCCATAACGCTTGCCGTAACAGAAGAAAAATAAAACCAAAGGGTCACGATCTCAGGGAAAACCCCATTCAATTGGAGAGTAACCTCCACAAGACGCTCATGGTGCTCCTCCATCTTGAAGAAAGGATAATTCTCGCATTCAGCGTACCTGAACTGATGGACGAGTCGGCTACGAAGAGAAACCCTAAGTTCATGGCCAAAGCTTTTTGGAATCTGGGCAGGTGCACTTCCTATATTGCTGGTTTCTCAAAAACTACTTTATAAAATTCTCTTCCCAATGGAATCGATCAAGAGAGGAGAGCTACCTGAAGTTGAGATCGTTGTCCTCTATCAGTATCGACGACGGAATCCGGCGAAGAAGAAGATGTGGACGATGATGCTGATGCTTTGAAGAGTTGTTGAGGACGAATACATCTCAGTAGAGAAATTGAAGATTGAAGCGATGGAAGAGTGATGGGATGTGGTTCCATAGGTTTATATTTACAGGTTTAATGACTGAAACGGCTAAGGGAATCTATGAGAGTGACATAATGGGATTTGAAAGGAAGCCGAGGAGTATAGCAGGTGAGTGGTTGATTGGAAGAAAGTTTCGAATAAAGCTATCAATCTGCGAAGAAGACGGCAAGACACATGAGGGAAATGTTTTTAGGTTTGGCCTTCGAGAGTAATCGGGCTTGTAAGAAAATAAAAAAACAGAATCATTAAAAATGTGACATGACACGTGTCACCTTCAAGATAGAGAGATTCAAGATAGAGAGACGTGGCTTTCCATATGGAGAGAAAATGTTTGTCAATTATATAAAAGATTTAAAAGCATTAGCAATTGTGTTTTGTTTAAACGAGGGCGTTTCAAATATCTTTAAAAATAATCAATATTGAACCAAATGGAAACTTGAACCTATAAGCTCTTCCTTAACCACTATGCCAATGCATTTTTTATTGGAAATACTACTAACATATACATATTTATGCTTAAAATGCAAAAAAAATTGTTTTTTGTTAATATTGAAAATTTTCGTTTTCCTCAAAATTGCAAAAATCTCATTTTTTACCAAAACTACAAAATTTTGTTTTGTTTTCTCAAAAAAAAAATTTTACATGAAAATAAGATTTTGTGGCTTTGGCAGGAAAACAAAATTTTACGGTTTTGACAGGAAACCGAGATTTTGATTTTTTCGATTTTAGTGAAAATTTTGATTTTAGTGAAAAATGAGATTTTACGGTTTTAATGAAAAAAACCTAAATTTTTTAATTTTAACGAAAAACAATTTTTTGCAAGTTTAAGCATAAATATGTATATATTAGTAGTACTGACAATTAAAAATGCCTTGGTATAGTGGTTGTGTTCATGTGCTCTTAAACAAGAGACTATGGGTCTAAGTCTCCATTTTGTTGAATATGATGATTTTTAAAAGATATTCAAAATGACGTTGTTTTAACAAAATGTAATCGCTTTTAAATAAAATTGAACGCAATTTTTTTTTTTTTGGATTTCGTAGGGCGAATTAGACAGAGAAAATAAGTTTGAGGGGTTTTGTAATTAAATTTGACAATTTAAGGGGAAATAAGAAGCATTTGATAGTATGGAAAAAATATATAGAACCAATTATTATAGAAGGGGGTTTAGGTAGTCCACCCTTATTGTTATGTATCTTCTTCAGTTGGAAGCATTTAATCTCTTCATTAGTGGCAAAAAAAAAAAAATAATCATAACCAACAGACTCACTGGTAATATTCTCAACATACATTGCTACAATGGAAAAACAGATTTAGGTGTACAAAATTTAGAAGTTAATGAAAGTCATTCCATCGTATTTAACGATACAGACTATTTTAAAAAGAAAGTGTATACTTTATGATAAATAATATAGAGCCAAGCGTGCGCGCGCTTCCATGGATCACAGAATAGTGTTCTTTTTTGTTTTTTTGGCTTATGAACTAATGAGGCATAAGAAGAAAGAGATAAACATGTTGTAATAAAACAATAAATTCATTTCTTATCTCTAAATATTTTATCAATGCGTTAAATAATATCGCAATATCTGTTTGTAATAATCTATCGTATTATCCACTAATTTATGTAACAAAAATAAAGTAAATGCTATAACCATAAACTCGATGCGCCATTGTCCGATTGATTACAGGTTCGATCCGATAACGGAAAATGGACAGTACCCAGCACAAGCTCCACTTTTAACTCTTCACACAATATGACCAACACACATAACAATCAGGTCTTAAAATGTAAAAAAAAATTGTAAAGTCATGTACCCAAACGTTATACCAAAAAAAATTCAATATAAATTGATCGCACAAATCCCCGACAATGTAGCTGCTCCCCTATTCCTATTCGGGTAATACTTTACAATTCTGGAGTAAGATTCCTTGGATTTCAACTAGATGATCTAAAAACAGAGGAAAATAAAGTAACAATTTTATTGTCTTTATTGGCTCTTCGCTTGTTTCTTAATTGTGATAAGATGTGAAAGTGAAAAGGGTCCAAAGATCCTAGAAAATAATTGAGGAACATAAGTGGTTATGCTTCAAACGGTAAAACAAAGTGAAACCTTCTTCCTCCACGTATCTATAAACGGTGTGACATTATTACATCTTACTAAGCTTTTTGCTTTCTAGGTTTGAATCGTTTGATGAACATATATAGACAACTGGTGTATTATGTTTATTTTAAGGAATAAACTTGATACTCAAGTAATTGTAAAACCGTATATGTGTGTCTTTTATTATATTTCCTTTGGGTTATCTTTTCCTTTTCTCTATAAGAAATTAGGAATCTTTCTTGTATAATTATATAGACTTCAAAGTCAATGAATAACACAAGTCATTTAGGGCCTGACTGGTTTAAACGCAGCGAGTGTGGTTGCGGTTGCGGGAGTTTGCGGAAGTGGCCGTTTGCGGTTTTAAACGTTATTAAGCGTTTCGTACGACTGGTATAACGGTTAAAAACTATTACATATGCGGGATAGTTATG
>KE155775.1:0-16398 GCA_000411075.1 Sisymbrium irio | reverse complement strand
TTCCAAAAAGCAAATACTAAAACTGAAAAAAAAAAAAATATATATATATATATATACTAATATTGTGTACGTAGATATCAAACACGTAACCACATGCTAGTTTTATCACACGCTTAAAAGTGTCTATTTATTCCGCCAAAACCTTTGTCACGGTTACTACTATCCATCCAAAGATGGCTTCTTCTTCCGTCGGAATCTCTCTCTCTTTCTTTCTATGGGCTCTACTAATCTCACCGTCTGTCTCACAAACATGCAAGTCACAGACATTTTCCGGCGTCAAAACCTACCCTCACTGCCTAGACCTCCCTCAGCTCAAAGCCTTCCTCCACTACTCCTACGACGCTGCCAACACAACCCTAGCCGTTGTCTTCTCCGCTCCGCCGTCAAAGCCTGGCGGATGGATCGCTTGGGCAATAAATCCAAAGTCCACCGGTATGGTCGGAGCTCAAACCTTAGTCGCCTACAAGGATCCAAATAAAGGTGTCGCCGTCGTGAAGACGTTAAACATTAGCTCCTACAGCACGCTTATTCCTTCGAAGCTTGCGTTTGACGCTTGGGACATGAAAGCAGAGGAAGCTTCGACAGACTTAGAAACGTTGAGAATCTTCGCGAAGGTTAAAGTTCCGGCTGATTTAGCGGCGAAGGGAACGGTGAATCAGGTATGGCAAGTCGGTCCTGGAGTGAGTCCAGAGGGAATGATAGGGAAGCATGATTTCGACCCGGCGAATCTTGTTTCTAAAGGTCTTCTTGATTTAAACGGTGATAACAACGGCGGTGGAATCTCCGGCGGCGGTGGCGGCGAGGGAGATTCGAAGGTCAAGAAGAGAAATGTGAGTTTCTTGATGGAAAATAACATCTAAAATAACAAGTTTCTTGATGTTGACTGAAGCTAAATATGGTGTTTTGTGGTGCAGATTCATGGGATATTAAATGCCGTGAGCTGGGGTATTCTGTTCCCTGTTGGAGCAATAATAGCGAGGTACATGAGAATATTTGAATCCGCAGATCCTGCTTGGTTTTACCTACACGTCTCTTGTCAGTTTTCTGCTTACGTTATTGGTGTTGCCGGTTGGGCCACTGGACTCAAGCTCGGCCGTGAGTCCGAAGGTATTCGCTTTGCTAGCCACGGTAACATCGGCATCGCCCTCTTCTCCCTTGCCACCATTCAGGTAATGATTACAAGAAAATCTCATTATGAGCTGTTTTACCCTTTGATGTTCATTGTTCAAGATTCAAGCTTTTAATTCTTGAAGTTGAAAAATCTTTCCTTGGCCTTGTCTTTTGTGTGTTGTTTAGATGTTTGCGATGCTCTTGAGGCCAAAGAAAGATCACAAGTACAGATTCTATTGGAATATTTACCATCATGGAGTCGGCTATTCGATCCTCATACTCGGGATCATTAATGTATTCAAAGGTCTCAGCATCTTGAACCCACAAAACACGTACAAGACCGCCTACATCGCAGTGATCGGGAGCCTTGGAGGCATAGCTTTGCTCTTGGAAGCCGTCACTTGGGTCATTGTACTCAAGAGAAAATCAAATAACTCGATGAAGCCTCTTAGGACATAAGCCAACAAAAGATGAGGTTTACTTAAAAAATATTATATCGAGATGTTGGTGTTAGTAATTTATTATGACCTTTGAAGGTCTCACTGTATAGATGAAACGCATGTATGATTATTGTCTTGTCTTTGTATCTCTTTGAATTACTTCTGTTTTTCTTGTAGGAGATATGATTAGTTTTTGAAATGTTTCGTAGTTTACTTCGAATCTATGAACTTTTCAAATTTCAAATTATTTATTTGGAATTATTCCCATGTGATTGAAGACAACAATCAAATGTGTCCACATGATTGTGGCCAATTAATAATTTAATAATAAAAAAAAGTCTACCTACTAGTTCCAGACAAATTATGGTGCCAAAACATAATCATACCTAGGTGTCTTCCTCAAAAAAGATCTTATATTAAGACTAATTAGTCATTCGACTCGTTGTTCAAAGGTCCCAATCCACTTTTATTTGAGACATTAATGTCAAACTTTTGTTGAAATCTGATTTGAAAACTTTTTCCAACTTGTTTCTTTCTTTGATTTGTATGAAATTTCATTTGAGAACTTTGTAGACGTTGTTTCTTTTTTCGTAAAGGTGCCCATATTCGGATATTCCACAAACAATTACTAATACACATATTTTCAGGCATTGAGTATCAGCTAGAATAAATAAGGATGGCTAAATTATTCATAACAGAAAGAGGAGGACGTTCGTTCGTCTTAAGTAAACAGGTTGGTCGACGAGGAAGTTCGTGAGGATGAATGTGAGCACTCGACTGATACGTCTTCCTCTCCCAAACGATTACTATCAATTCTTGACCAAAATCCATAACATAAACCATCACTTTCTTCCTCTCATAAGACCGACTCCTATCTAGTTACATTGATTCCATTTTGAATTGAGCGTCAGCTAATTCTCGGATAAATAAACTAATTTATCCTCACAGAAATTCCTTGACATGTTAGTCTAACAAGAATATGACATTGAGAGATTGTTGAAGAGGCGGAACCTTCACCAGACATCGGTAAAACCCTGGCTTGGTTCAATTAAGAAAACGTTATGAACAATGCCCACTCGAATGGTCCATAACTAACTGTGCTAATACAAATAAGTAATTACCCTCTCATAAAAATAAAATATGATAACATGTACATATAAGTTTCCATTACATTGAGTTAATGCACACTTACGTTTTATACAACTGAAAGATATACATCATCATACATTTATGAAAGTACTCATTACTAAATCAACAAGCATGAAAAGAGATCATTCGAACAAATTAAATTTTCAAAATGTGTTACTTTTGTTATAAAATGAAAATCAAAAGAATCTAACTTTTAATTACGAAAGGAAGGGATAACCTCAAAAAGGTAGGGGATTGGGCTGTCGAGTTTGGAATCCTAAGATTTGATTCTTTCTTTCTTAAACTTGGTTGCATTTAATTTGTTCAAAGACCAGTCTTTATCTTACTTTGTATTTTTGTAAGACCAGTCTTCTTCAACTCGGCATAATTAAAGGATGTCAAAACAAACGTCTCATAATATAATTATAAAGGAACTTTGTTCCGCGAACTTAGGCCATATAGTTAGGGGGTCATTATCATCCCTTGTTTACAAAATTATAATAACCGTCAATGAAGAATTTTACATTTTTTATTTGTATGGTTGTTCTTCGTGTATATACAGAAACGATTTGAGCGGTGTAGTTTAAATACAACGCTGTTGCTTCAATCCAAAAAGCTGCCTCTACTCGACAATCAAATCTATGGTCATAATCTGCATTAGATATTACTACTTCCAAAGTACTATACATATCCTCACCTCGTAGATGTGAGTAACCAAAATAAGTCCAAACCGAAGATGGGTTGCAACGAGATTTATTTTTTCTCAAGTCCATTACCTAAACCGAAAGAGATTGGCCCAACTAACAGATAGAAGGACAACGGCTACTTGCTACCGAGTAATGGCTCAATATTCGTACAGCAGACTTTGCCGAAGAGTGCAGGGGACAAAAGGGCTTCATGTGGTCCTAGTTTATCGAACCAATTTACTCCTCTTCTGTCCGTTGATTGTAACTGAGCATTAGACACGTGTTTTTTTATCTATGGGCTGTGGAATTAGGGTTAAAGTGTTCCCTAAAAATCATATATATTTTGCTTCTTTGTAAACTTGAGAAGCACTGAAGGAGAATAATTTCAGTCCAAAAACTCTCTTCTCTTTCGTTTGTTCTCATGGTATCAGAACTCTTTTAACTTTAACCGGTGCTGTAATGGCAGAGCAAAATAATCCTTACATTTTTCCTTCAAACATCCATGTCTCTAGTTCTGTCAATATCAAGTAGAATGACAGTAACTATCTTCTCTGGAAAACTTATATCGAGTCTCTTCTCTCTTATCAAAAGTTATTTGGCTTTGTCAATGGTCAGATCCCTGCTCCTTCGACTACTGTCACAGCTACTATATAAGGTGTAGCTGTTCAAGTTGTGAATCCTCGGTTAGAAGCTTGGACGTGTACGGACCAACTCATCAAAACTTGGATTTATGGTACTCTCACCGAAGAAGTACTCGGCACAGTTCATGGTTTGCCAACATTGCAGGCTGTTTGGCTATCTCTTGCTGAAAATACAACAAGAGCACCTTAGCTCGTGAGTTTGAGCTTCGTCGTACTCTGCAACTTATGTCTAAGTGAGGTAAAGACTTTCCTACTTATGTGCTGTCGTGAGTTATGTGCTGTCTGTGACAAGCTGAGCTCTATTGGAAAGCCTATCATTGAGTCTATGAAGGTTTTCTCTTTTCTGAACGGTTTGTATAGAGAGTATGAACCTGTAACTACTGTTATCCAGAGTTCTTGAACGTCTTTCTATTCTGAACCTTAATGATGTCATCTCTGAAGTTTCTGGATATGATGACAAGCTTCAATCATATGAAATATCTCAGGATGTAACTCCTAATCTGGCTTTCAAAGCTCAACGAACTGGCTACAATAACTTTAACCAGTGAGGTCGTAGTTCTTTTGTCTCTTGTGGAGGTGGAAACAGAGGCCATGGTGGGGGCTTCTCCACTCGTGGCCGTGGCTTCTCTCAGCAAGTAAACAGCTCAGGTTGGCGCCCAAAACAATCATCTGGCAACAACAATCCTGCTCCTAGTTCGATTTGTCAAATATGTGGTCGAAAAGGTCATTCAGCTTTAAAGTGTTGGAATCGCTTTGATGCTTCCTATCAGAGTGATGATACTCCTCAGGCCTTGGCTGCTCTCCGTGTATCAGATAATAGTGGTCATGAATGGATTGCATATTCAGGATCCTCTGCGCCCATCACCTCTAGTACTGCTCCTCTCACTTCATTTGTCCCCTACAATGGCCCTGAAAACGTGATGGTTGCAGACGGTTCGTTCTTACCAATTACTCATGTTGGATCTACTACACTCACCACCTCTACAGGTAGTGTCTCCTTAGATGATGTCCTTGTTTATCCATCAATGACAAAATATTTACTATCTGTTTCGAAATTGTGTGATAACCATCCGTGTGGGGTTTACTTTGATGTTAATGTTGTTTATGTCATCGACATACCTACTCAGAAGGTGGTGAAAAAGGTTCCAAGGCATGACAGTCTTTATCTTTTGGAGAACAAGGAGGTTGTCACTTTCTTCTCCAACCATCAGTGTGCAGCGAGTAAGATCGTCCGGCATCAGCGGCTTGGTCATGCAAACTTCCAAGTTCTTCAACTCCTCAAACTAAGCAAGGCAATAGTAGTCAATAAGAGCAGCATTACTCCTATTTGTGAACCTTGCCAAATGGGAAAGAGCACTCAGCTTCCATTTTTTTATATTTCAGAGTTTAGCGTCAAAAACCCCTAAATCGAATACGTTGTGATCTATGGGAGCCCTCACCAATTTTATATGTCCAAGGTTTTAGATATTGTGCTATCATTATTAAAAATTTCTCGCATTACTCTTGGATGATACTGTTGAAAGCAAAATCAGAATTCTATGATATCTTCATTATCTTTCAAAAGCAAGTAGAGAATCAATTCAACAAAAAGATAAAGTCATTTCAGAGTGATGGAGGAGGAGAATTTATGAATAATCGTTTCAAAAATCATTTGCTTGCTCATGGTATTGCTCATCTTGTCTCAGATGTTTCAGTCTTTAGTGAGCCTGTCATCGCTTCTCCACCATCAGAGACAATGGATGCTGCTTTGTCCAGTCCTGTCATTAATTTGGCTGTATCTCTAGCTGAACTTCTGTCAGTCTCTCTACCCGATGAGCCGTTATAAGAAACAGACTCAGGTCCTAAACATCCGATGATGACTCGGTCTATGCATGGTATTCGAAAACCAAATCAACATAATGCTCTCACCGTCAGTCAGACCATTCCGTCCTTGCCAAAACAATTGATGAGGCTTTACTTCACCCAGGTTGGCGACAGGGAATGCTGGCTGAGTTAGATTCCATCTACAAGAACCATACATGGAGTTTAACACCTGCTACAGCAGATATGCACATTCTCAGCTGTCAATGGGTCTTCACAGTTAAACTAAATGCTGATGGAACATTGGATAAGTTAAAAGCGTGCCTTGTTGCCAAAGGATTTGATCAGGAAGAAGGGGTTGATTTTGTTGAAACATACAGCCCTGTGGTCAGGACATCTACAATTTGAATTGTCCTAGGTGTTGCCACTGCCAAGGAGCATGACTCAACTAGACGTTAAAACCGCTTTCTTACACGGGGAGTTGACTAAGCCGGTTTACATGCTCCAACCACCAGGATTTGAAGATTAAGCCAATCCATTCCATGTCTGTTCTCTCAAAAAGGCTTTATATGGTTTAACTCAGGAACCTTGCGCGTGGTTTGACAAGTTCAGTAACTATCTGCTTGAGTATGGTTTTGTCTGCAGTAAAGCTGATCCATCCTTATTCATTTATCGTCATAATGGCGACACAATGGTTTTACTTTATATGTTGATGACATTCTTCTTACTGGCTCAAATCCTGATTTGTTTCATTTTTTTGATGGGAAATTAGGCCCAGTGACCATAAGAGAGCCTGAAAATAAGAAAACGGCCATGAAACATTTTTTATAATTAATGTTATATTACCCCTGACTAAATAGTGATTCCATCTGTACTAAATAGTAATTTCACATGTATCAGATGGAATCACTATTTTATTCACTCATGGACTTATCTTCCACAAATACAAAGATTAATCGAATGGAATCACCATCTTCACAAATAGTAATTTCACATACGGTTGATGGAATCACTACTTCCCTCATAGATGTTCTGTTGTGTTATTTGTGTGTGAAAGTTCCAAGATTTATGGTTGTATATCATTTCTATTTTAATTTGCTATCTACCTAAAGTTAATATAGATATTCCATGTGGAACCATGACCATTCTCTTAATTTTTTTTCACTATGGCTATATTCTTAATTTCAGAGGCCACTATGTATATCCAGCAAATTATCCCTTCTTTAGTTAAGGCACTTAGTGCTCGTTTCTCCATGAAAGATTTAGGAAATCTGCACTACTTTATCGGTGTTCAGGCGATATTAACTTTTACTGGTTTGTTCCTCTGACAAACAAAATACACAGAAGAGATTCTTCAATATTCCAATATGTTTGACTGCAATCCTGTCCATACGCCTTTACCTCTTCGGTTGGACTCTGTGTATAAAGACAAGCAACTGTTTTCTGATCCTCGTTATGTTAGGATTCTGGCGGGCAAGCTTCAGTACTTAACCATTACTCGACCTGACATCCAATTTGCCATAAACTTCATTTGCCAACGGATGTACTCACCAATCGAATCGGATTTCCATCTTCTCAAACGTATTCTAAGGTATCTTTGTGGTACTCACTTAATAGGTCTCCATTTATATCAGAACAGTCATTTGCATGTTGTTTTTACAGTAACAATGACTGGGCTGGATGTAAAGATACACGGCGCTCCACTGGTGATTTTTATGCTCTCCTTGGCTCAAACCTCATTTCCTGGTCTATCAAAAGGCAACCAACAGTATCACGCTCCTCTACAGAAGCCGAATACCAAGCTCTAGCAACAACAACATATGCACTGACTTGGATCTCTTTTGTTCTCCGAGATCCTGGCATTTCCCAGCCAGATCCTGCTATTCTACGCTGTGACAATCTTTCAGCAGTTCACTTATCAGCTAATCCTATCGTTCACAGTCGCTCCAAACACATTGAAACAGACTACCATTGCATCCATGAAAGAGTTGCTTTTGGTGTTCTGGAGATTCAACATGTTCCTGCTTCTCTCCAACTAGCAGATATTTTCACGAAGTCTCTCCCACACAGTCCTTTTGAGTCTCTAAGAAGTAAACGGAATATTGGTTTTCCCCGAACATCAGTTCGAGGGGGGGATGTAAGTAACCAAAGGAAGCCCAAACCGAAGCTGGACTGCAATGAGACTTATATTCTCTCAGTCTCAGGCCCATTACCAAAACCGAAAGAGATTGGCCCAACTAACAGACAGAAGGACAACGGCTACCTACTACAAAGTAATGGCTTAATGTTCGTACAACAAACTTTACCAAAGAGTGCAGGGGACAAAAGAGCTTCATGTGGTCCTAACTTATCGAACCAAGTTACTCATCTTCTGTCCGTGGATTGTAACTGAACATTAGACACGTGTTTGTCATCTACAAGCTGTGGAATTAGAGTTAGAGTACTCCCCAAGAATCATATATATTTTGCTTCTTTGTAAACTTGAGAAGTAGTGAAGGAGAATACTTTCAGTCTAAAAACTCTCTTCTCTTTCGTTTAATTTCAGTGGATGTAACCGATCGGTCACCAGATTTAAACTGTATATTAGAGTATATGGGTAGATTCGGTTAGTTCTGGTTATTAAATTGAATAATCGGTTTATCATTAATCACTCTTATATATAGTTGAGTATGATTATTTTGTATAGTTGAGTTGTATGAATAAAAAAATCTTCTTTTCATTTCATCTCTTTCGCGCTCTCTCTCTCACTTTCTATTATCACCATTTTTTAGCTCGAGCTTCTCTTGATGAGCTTTAATATGGTATTAGAGCATTCTTTTTCTTCTGCGATTTTCTCTGTTTCACAACAATGAGCTGTGCAATCTCAAATTTGTTTCGATTGGCTCATTTTTGCTTTCTTCTTCTTATCGATCTCCTTATCAGAATCGAGACGTGTTTCTTCGTTCTTGTGTTGGTGACTTATCTTTGATTGAGCTTCGTTTTGCGATCTTCTTTGTCAAGCTTTGTCGTTTTCTCCACTTTCTTGTGGATCTCTTCGCTCTTCTTCTTCAATCTTGCAGTGATGACGTCATCTTCAACACAAGCGCCAAATCTTGCTGTTTCCTCCGTCGATCAGTACGACAATCCTTACTTCCTCTATAGTAGCGATCATGCCGGCTTGATCCTTTTTTCCGATCGTCTTGCTACAACGTTGGATTTTCACAGTTGGAGGCGTTCTGTGCGTATGGCGTTGAACGTTCGCAACAAGCTCGGTTTTATCGATGGTACTATTCTTAAACCTCAGACTACTGATAGAAACTATGGATCTTGGTCTAGGTGTAACGATATGGTAGCAACATGGCTTATGAACTCTGTGTCGAAGAAGATAGGCCAGAGTCTTTTATTCATATCGACTGCAGAAGGGATATGAAACAATTTGCTATCTCGTTTTGAGCAAGATGATGCACCTAGAGTATACGATATAGAACAGCGCCTGAGTAAACTTGAGCAAGGGTCTTTAGATGTCTCGGCTTATTATACTGAACTTGTCACCCTATGGGAAGAACATAAGAACTTTGTTGAATTGCCTGTTTGTACTTGTTGCAAATGTGAGTGTACTGCTGCTGCTCTTTGGGAAAAATTACAACATAGGAGCCGTGTTACCAAGTTTCTGATGGGTTTGAATGAGTCTTATGAAAGTACGAGGCGTCATATTCTGATGATAAAGCCAATTCCGTCCATTGAGGAGGCTTTCAATATTGTGACTCAAGATGAAAGACAGAGATCTGTTCGTCCTCCTACTAAGATGGATGCTGTTACTTTCAATGCTAATGCTCCTATTCCAGATGATAGGCGTTTTATGCAGACACAGTCACAGCCGTTGGATCACACCAACTATGTTGTGCTTACAATACTGCTAAGCCATATCAGAAGCCGATTCGCACTCACTCTGGGAAACTTGGTCACACCATCCAGAAGTGTTAAAAACTTCATGGTTTCCTCCTGGTTATAAAAAAAATTCTTCAGGCTGTTACTGCTTTCAAGGCGCTTTTTTACGTTCTGAGTTCCAGATTAAAGACTTAGGACCAGCTCTTTTCTTTCTTTGCTTGGAGATAGCTCAGTCTTCTGCTGGGATCTCGGTTTGCCAACGTAAGTATGCCTTAGACTTGTTGAATGATGCGGGCATGATGGGATGCAAGCCTAATTCTGTTCCAATGGATCCTAATCATCACCTTACTAAGGATTAAGGAACTGCTCTTGCGCAGCCTACACAGTATAGAGAATTGATTGGTCGCCTCCTGTATCTCACAATTACAAGACCGGATATTACATTTGCTGTACATCAACTGAGTCAGTATCTTTCTGCTCCTACTGATGCACATCTTCAGGCTGCACACAAGGTCTTGCGTTACATCAATAATAATCCTGGAAAAGGTTTGATGTATTCTGCTAATACTGAGATATGTCTCAATGGTTTTGCTGATGCTGATTGGGCAACTTGCAAGGATACAAGACGATCAGTTAGTGGTTTTTGCGTCTATCTTGGTGATTCTTTGATCTCATGGAAGTCAAAGAAACAATCAGTCGTCAGTCGTAGCAGTACGGAGGCTGAATACAGAAGTTTAGCATTGGCTACCTGTGAGATGATTTGGCTGCAACAATTGCTTAAAGACTTTCGGGTTACTGCAACATCTCCTGCTAAGCTTTTCTGTGATAATAAATCTGCGATACACATAGCTCAAAACCCAGTTTTTCATGAACGTACGAAACATATTGACATAAATTGTCATACAGTTCGTGATCAACTCAAGGCAGGAAAACTTCTTGTGCTTCATGTCTCTACTGGGAATCAGTTTGCAGATATACTCACTAAGACTCTTCAGCCAGGACCATTTTACTCTTTGTTCTGAAGAATGTCAATTTCAAGTCTTTATCTTCCTTCTCGTCAGATAACGACTTGAGAAGGGCGTATTAGAGTATATTGGTAGATACGGTTAGTTCCGGTTATTAGATTGAATAACCGGTTTATCATTAATCACTCTTATATATATATATATAGTTGAATATGATTATTTTGTATAGTTGAGTTGTATGAATAAAAAAATCTTCTTTTCATTTCATCTCTTTCTCTCTTTCTCTCTCACTTTATGCTATCACCATTGTTGAGCTCCAACTTCTCTTGATGAGCTTTAATACCGTAAACCTGATTCTTGATATTAATTGATGACCATCCAGGCTCTTTGAAACACCTTATGTTCAAAGAAGTGGATCCTTTATGTTCAAATAAATAACGTATGTCTTGCATCTTCCCACATTCGGCGTACATGTTCGCGAGCGAGTTAGCGACACAGAGAGTAGCACCAAAGCCTTTCACTATCACATGAGGAGTGTGAGTCTGTTTGCCGTATCTAACTTGACTCGTAAGAATCAGATACAATCTCTTTCGATCGTGACATCTTTAAAATTAAAAGTACATAAGCCCTTCCTTGTAACAACCAGCTTGAACTAGACCCTTAATGAGTGTTGTCCACGTTACCTCATTTCTAAAAGGCATTTCATAAAAACCTCTGAAACTCTTGTCGAACTTTCTAACAGTATTGTAAACCCTAAATAAACAAACTCCCCATGAAGACAGAGCTAAACATCTTAAGCATGGAGAGATTCTCCATACGTAATGTTGAAGCTTTGACCACAAGCCTTGAGTGAAACGCTGAGAACGGAGTCATCGGTGAGACAGGAGGATCAACACGCATCACGGAGAACAGAATCAATGCTTCTTCAGAGTTTATTTCTGTTACGTATCCGTTCATGAATCATGATTGTTGTCTACAAAAAACTTGGTGAGCGAGCAGCTTGTAACTTACCGAGTTTGCGAGATTTTTTAGTTGATAATTTGTACCGGACGTAAACACATGATTTTGCACAAAATTCTCGACCGTTTTCTCGAGGAATGGAACCGAAGCTCCACGAAACGTTTCTGCCGCCATTTCTCACAGTCAAAGTCATGTTTTGCTTTTACTAGGATGTGCCTGGAGAACGAGAAGCATTGACTAGACGACAGAAATGACCCGCCACACAGTTGCAATCTATTGTAAGGAAATGGCACGTCGTCTTTCCGAGAGGCAAACATAAATAGTCAGTCATAAAACAAGTGATGCACACATACGAACAAGTGTATAAACTTTTACATTATCTTTAAAGGTTTATATTTTTCTTAATTGTTTGTTTTGCTTCATATATTTACGTTTAATTATTCGAATTTAATCCACAATACGAACTGATCACATTGGAATAGACAAACTTACTTATCGATTTGTTGGTTGGGAGCGAGGGACCAGTTGTACATATTTACATAAAGACGCACACAAATATTTTGTAGTGGAATATTTATAACTGATGTTAATCATATAATTTTTACTGATATATTTGATTGGTACCTCAACCAAAATAAACGATATTGTCAAATACTTATACAAAGTTGCTAGTATTGGTAATATAGTTGTTTCCGATCTGTCATTTTATAATTGTTAGCTTAAATAATCAAATGATTCAAAAGTGTAATATTCTAATTCTTGTGCAAAGAATCAGCTTCTCTATTTTTAAAAATACAACCCATTATCTTAAAAGTAGTTAATCTGTCCGGTCATCTTTATCAACTTAGAAATCTGCAGATGTAGTTAGAGCATCTTCAATGCACAAAATTCATGAAAATTTTTTATTTTATATTTAATTATAAAATTTATGATGAGAGATGAAGAAAGAGATGGTAGAAAAGTAGTTTTGTCTTCAAAAGCTTCACCCAACCTGTAAGTGTATCACACGTAGCATAAGGCACGTATCCTATGTCTTCTATATAAGCGACGTATTTTATGTAGTTATCAAATTTCTTTTTCTTTTATGGTCTTATGTCATTTACCGCCAACAGAATTAAAAATCCATATTCTCTTTATTTATTTATTACAGAAAAATAGAAAACTAGAAACTAATAACAAAAAAAACTAAAAACTAAAAACTAGAAACCCCCTATAGAGCAAAGCCACGACACAGGTATGAGATGACTGCCACGTGTAAGTCACATATATCATCTTGAAACCAGTTCATATCTCGTTTCAACAGGCAACATCCGGTAACCGGTTATTCTCTCCACCTCTCTCTCTGTCAATAGAAAAAAGTCTCTTATATAAAGAAGGGAATCGTAACATAGTAATGGGTTTTTTCACATATGTAACACAGTTTCTTGTGTAAAATCCGCTTCTTTCATTTTCTTCCCCCTTTCTCTAAGGTAGCTAAGGGTTTAGGGATTCCTCTTTGTAAAATGGAAACGGGAGAAGGAGGAAAAGAGAAGGAAGCAGTTTCTCTTGAAACTCTGAGTAAGAAAATGGATGATTTTGCAAAGGCTAGAGATTGGGAGAAGTATCACAGCCCAAGGAATCTCCTTTTAGCCATGGTATCTTTTTTACTTGCTTCGATTTATCTGTAAATCTTAAATTAGTCTCTTAATCTCATGGAACTTTGAAGTTGGTTCTTGAATGTCTTGTCTTATCCTGATGTTGTCTTTCAAATCAGTTTCTGATTCTCTGTTTGTAACTAAACTCAGCTTTAGGAAAAACCCAAAAGAAAAAAAAAACGGTTGCTTTCATTGGATTTGGCCACTTGTACATCTATAGTCTATGCTATACAATCTTTAGTCAACTAAGTAGATAAAGGTCAAAGCTTTTTTGTTCCTATAAGCCAAAGTCAACACTTTAGTTTATTGTTGTTTTGTTTGGTTTGGAAATGATTTTCTAAATAAGTGAAACTGAGAATGCAGGTGGGTGAAGTGGGAGAGCTATCCGAGATATTCCAATGGAAAGGGGAAGTGGCGAGAGGACTTCCTGATTGGAAAGAAGAAGAGAAAGTGCATCTTGGTGAAGAGTTATCTGATGTGTTGTTGTATCTTGTGAGGCTTTCTGATGTGTGTGGTGTTGATTTAGGTAAAGCGGCTCTGCGTAAAATCGAGCTCAATGCCATTAAGTACCCAGTCAAACAGACTGATCATTGTGTTGGTGAAGATGGTGAACATTCAAGCAACAATACTAATTTGAAAGAAGATAATTAATAATTTTCTTTCTAATGGTTCTTTTGTGAGTTGTCTATCCATTGGTTTCTGTATGTTTCTTTCCTCTGTCTTGAACTTAATTTTAACATGAGTTGACCTTATTTCTTATATAATGAATTAGTAGACTACAAACAATTCTCATTGTTGATTCATTGGAGAGTATTTGCGATGAATGTTTCAAGTTGTGGTTCCTTTGCCTATTCAAGTTTGTAGCTCTGCTGAGAACAGAGCATTTGCTTAGTTTCTCTGTATCTCCGAACTATTGTTTTAAGCAATGGACGACGAATGGACCCATGAATCAATGTTATTTAAAGATTGATCTTCTTGTAACCGTATGATAATTTTTGAAGAAATTTAGTGAACAAAACCACATAGGAAACACAAGACCTCTAAATTACGTCGTGCATTTGAAAAAAATACTTGTTTTACATAGCGAATATGTGAGATGCATTCTTCAACTTTTCAATTGGTCTCTGAATACTTGTTCTCCCTGTCTTGGACTGAATATTGGTTGACCTTTTTCTATATCATGAATTAGTAGTAGACTACACACATGATGATTGATGAACACTTACATGTAATGAGAGCAAGTCTACACTACTACCTATACCACCCCCTCTAAATCCTTAAAATGTTTACTTCCCAAATGCTGTTTGTACATCCAAATCAAAACCCTGGAAAGTATTGGCCATGAATTTCTCAATGTGTTGGTTCCCTTGCTTTACAGGTTTGTGGCTCTGCTGATGATATTGCTCATGATTCAGCGGTATTGCCACTACTTTGCGGTGTTAGTAGAGTCAGAACGTCCCTGATACGAAACCCGTTGCCCCAGAAAGACGCAAGGCATAAACCCATTATGGCCATTACAACCACAGAGCAAGCTGCTGGCACGGCTTGGCTGCTTCCAAGGAACTGGCTTGCAAGAAGACCGGCTAAGGTCGAGCTTTGCATTCCTGTGCAGAGAGATATCGTCCGGCTTACTTCTTCCTCTTGCCTGGTGAAAAGATTCAACAACATAACTCAATAAAAGTTTTGTTTTTTACGTGTTGAAGTAGAGTGGTGATGGTAAACGTTACCTTAAACCTGGGATCTTAGAGAACCAATATCCCACAACAAATGCTACAGCGTGGAATGTAATAACTGGAACAATCAATCTAAGACCTTCTGATGAAAGAATCTGACTTCGATTTATCGAAAGTGGGCTTCCGATGCACAATGATGTACATATCATGGCAACAAACGGCATCACTGGTCGAAGAAGAGTGACCACAGGCTTTGCGTAAGTATTCAACACAAGGCCAAGAGTGACTGGAACAAGCACAACCTGAAGTATAGACTTGGACATGGCGATTGCATCAACGGGAACAACAGATCCGATAAGAAGACCGCTTAGCAATGGAGTAAAGAGAACAGATGCAATAGTAGTACAGCTAGTAAGGAGAATGCTCATGGCAACATCTGCTTTGCTCAGAGAACTCGCGTAGCTAGATAACTGAGCTCCCGCGACACAACACGTGAGTACAAAACCAGCGTAGAAAGTCCTCGGCATCCCAAAGGCATTAGCAACTAAAACCCCAAGGAGCGGTTTCAGAACATACTGTGCAGCAAACCCAACAGATAACGGCACTGGTCTGCAACCAAAAAAAAATGTCCTCAAAAGTTCTAGGGAATCTCCGTTACTTAAACTGCTGAAGTGACTTGTAAGAAGAATGATCTATTACCTTTTGAATGCAAGAGCAAAATCGTGTATTGAAAGCTGGATTCCAATAGATAACATAATCCCTCCAAGAGCAGGAGCATAGAGTTCTTTAGATACCCTGAAAACATTTCATCTGATATTCATTTTAATTTTACTCAATTCTCATCAGATAACATGAAAACAGAGCAATGAAGCAACAAAACAAATAAACTGATTAAAAACCAGACTTTCTCACTTGACTCTAAGCTAAAGCACCAATCTTAAACACCATATACACTAATACACAAGAAGCTGTGAGAGACAGAGAATGCAAACCAAAGATATGAAGAGACAAAAACATAGAAAATGATTAAAAGCCACACACTTTCTCACTGATTCTGAGCTAAAGCACCAATCTTGTAAGACCATATATACACAAGAAGCTGTCAGAGAGCGAGAGAGTGCAAACCAGAGCAATGAAACAACAAAAGCATGGAAACAAATTAAAAGCCACAGACATTTCCTAAGCTAAAGCACCAATCTTGTAAGACCATATATACCAAGATGCTGTGAGAGAGCGACAGAGTGCAAACCATAGCAATGAAGCAGCAAAAGCATAGAAACTGATTAAATTTTACATTCTTTCTCACTGATTCTAAGCTAAACCACCAATCTTGTACGAAGCTGTGTGTGTGAGAGAGAGTGCAAACAGAGCAATGAAGCAACAAAAGCATAGAAACTGATTAAAAAGCCACATTTTTTCTCACTGACTCTAAGCTAAAGCACCAATCTTTAAGACCATATACACTAATACACAAGAAGCTGTGAGAGACAGAGA
>KE155774.1:287188-321401 GCA_000411075.1 Sisymbrium irio | reverse complement strand
TTTATTTACTAACGGGTCACGGGTTGACCCGTAATTTGTTAAGATTTGACCCGAACGGGTCAAGGGTCGGGTTGACCCGTAATTTGTTAAGATTTGACCCGAACGGGTCACGGGTCGGGTTGACCATAATATCCTTTGATTCTTTCTCTTTCTTAATTTTTCAAAAAATTATTTTCTCTTGTCTTTTTAAATATTTTTCACAATTGAAATTCGTTTAAAAATATAGATTTTTCTTGTTCATATCACATGATTTGAATCTATAATAATTATTGATTTTATGTTTAATATTATCCAAAATTTATATAAACCATCTGACACATTTATCTTTTATAATTTTAAAAGATAATTTATCAAATGATTTATGAATTGTTACGTGATTTTGAATATGATAACTAATTAATTATTTCTTATACTGTGTTTATATTCTATGTATCAAATGTAGTATATTATGATTTTTCCTAATTTTTTTTAATTTACGAGAGAAAATTTTGTCCACAAAGTTTTATCTTTATTACTATCTTAAATAATATAATAAGATGGTTATAATCTTAATTATAAATAATAAATTAGAAATTGACCCAAATATCAAATGGTATTTTTAATATTAGAAAACCAAAATATTGTATAATTAATATGTTTTAATATAATGTTAGCTAAAATATATTATAAAATAAGATTAGAAGTTATAATATTTCATTTAATTGATTTTTTAAAACAATATATAGTTGCTTAGGTGATTTATATAGTTGTTGTTTGAAATAGTCTTAAATGGCAATTTTAGAGTGACATTGTGGATTTTATCTTGTAACTTGTAAGTTATTCATATAACTTTGTGAATACCTTAAACAAGTCTTCTTACCTTGATGTTAAAAAAGAAGTCTTCTCACCTTTCAGGTGGCGTTAGAGCTTGTAGCTTTTACCAGTACTCCGAAGATAGCCATTCTAGAGCCAGCTAGCCGGCAAACAGCTACCAAGGAGCCAGCTAGGCAAGAGACCCTCTCATTTTGGAGTCCGTCGATCTTTAATTAGTATTAAAAAGTGTCGTTTTAGAAGTTTACACACATATTAATAAAATATTTAATTTGTTAGTTTTCCAAAAAAAATTCATCATAAATTATTTATATAAACACAATTTAATTAATTAAAAATAATCTAAATAATATAAATAATTATAAAATATAAAAAATTATTAAACTTTACATTAAAAATCGAAAACGACACTTTTTATAAAAAAAAAATCTCTAAAACGATTAAAAAAAAATACAGTTACTTCAATTATTACCAAAAAACTAGTCTTTATATAGCTTTTACATCTGACCTTTATTTAGCCAATATCTTTAAATAAGTTTATACAGCTAGAGTACACCAACCAATGTCAACCCCAAATTCTATGATTAAATGTAATTGACTTTATGTAGAATATATCATATATATCACTCGTTACGTTAATTTATTATAGTTAGAAAATGAATTGCTTAAGAAAAACATTAATTGATTATTTTCATGAATCATAAAAACTATAAAGAAAGAAAACTGATAGACGAGAAAGTAGAACGTGCCATGAATCTCGCAAATGCCATTATATAAAGGGCGCTTGTACGGTGTTTAGGCCACCATACAGAAGTATTCAAACTCTATAAACCAAATCAAATTATCCTCATAGTGTTGATCATGGCTTGCCAAGATAACCACTTTCTGAAGCAAATCACGGAGTTGTACAACCAAATCTCGAATCTCGAGAGCTTGAAACCTTCGAAGGAAGTTGATACCTTATTTGGACAGCTCATAACCTTGTGCTCGCCCACGGACACAAACATCAACGTCACGAAGATGAGCCAAGAAGTTCAAGTCATGAGAGCCAATCTCATCAAGCTACGTGGTGAATCCGTTGGATATTTAGAGCAACATTTCTCCTCCATATGGGGATCTCTCGAAGACAACCCACTTCACCACATACATCTCTTCCCTACCTACACCAATTACATCAACCTAAGCAAGGTCGAGTTCGATCTCCTCACGCAACACACGACGCATGTCCCGACCAAGATCGCGTTTGTGGGCTCGGGTCCGATGCCCCTCTCGTCCATTTTCTTGGCTAAGTTTCACCTCCCAAACACGACGTTCCACAACTTTGATATCGACCCTCAAGCTAACGCCCTCGCCTCCCGTCTTATCTCAAGCGACCCCGACCTCTCCCAACGCATAATATTCCATACCACGGACTTACACGACATGACCAAGGAGATTTTAAGTGACTACCACGTTGTTTTCTTGGCTGCTCTTGTTGGATTGGACAAACAGGCAAAGATTAAAGCCATTGAACATTTAGAGAAACACATGGCTCCGGGAGCGCTTCTCGTGCTTAGGAGTGGTCATGGACGCAGAGCTTTCATATATCATATCATTGATCCTTGTGATCTCAAAGGCTTCGAGGTATTGACGATTTATCACCCGATGGCCAATGAATTTCTTAACTCGGTCGTGATCGCACGCAAGCACGGTGACCAGACCACGACCAAGATGAATAATGGAGTTTGTAGCGGCCAGATTTGATGATGCATGTGTGACTGCTCCAATATCTAAGTACGAAATACTGAATAACGGTGAAAGTTTGTGTGCGCGCATTTTTTATTATATTGTTAAGTGTGTCTATATATGTGGGTGGTGTTTTATATTTACAGTTTATGAGTGATTAAGAAATAAGCGAAAGCGTGAACTGTCATCGAGCTCTCGATCATTACATAAAAATTGCAAGTTCGTTTTACCAAATTAAAAGAAACATATGCCTCAAATTACATACGGGAACCAATCACTCAGATTCAAATTCCAAAAGAATTGTAGAAGCTAATAATTGGGTTCATCTAACTCGCTAGCTGGATATACATACATACATTTTAGAAATTAAATGAAGTCAACATGTAAGAAGTTTATGTTCATACATATATTAACATTCTTGATGCGACACGAGTTTGAGACTGGAAGTGGAAGGAATATTATATTATCTCATAAACTGACATACTATATATTAGAGCATGTAAGAGAAATCAATTGAGTCATTCTAACTAATAACTGCGCGGCTTATATTTTCAAGCTTTTTATTGGAAATATTATAGTTCATAGTCGTAATGAAAATGATTGTGGTAGATCTACTATATCAGCATTCAGCTGACCAATGATAGAGAAATGAAAAAGTTACATAATGGTATCGTATTAAATATTTTCGAAGTTTTATTATACTGATTATAACTATGAATTTTATTCCTAAATATTTTAAAATTTACTAATTCAAATTAGACCAAAGCAACAGCTTAAAGAATATGATATTCCATGATGGTATTTTCATGATCATGCATAAAGATCGATCACTGAGAAAAGATCTCCTCTATCATTCGTAGTGAAGGACTTTCTTTTTTATTATAAATCCAAATGAATTACATATCTTATTAACTTATCACTCTATACTTTTATGGATATATACATATATGCTGAACCTTGCCTGTTGGAAAAAATCACTGAGAACATAATAATTCAATGTGTCGCGCGCATTATAAACTTGAGAAGTTTGTAACTTTTGGTCACTTATTTACGTTGTGTTGTGAAGATTTTGGTTGGCCGACCTTAAGAAACAAGTGGATCTGGGCGATCGGGTACTTCGGGAATCTTTTTATCGTCCCTTTTGCATTTCAATTTGTAATTTTATCTTCTTTTTTTACCGGCAATTTGTAATTTTATCTAAAAATAAGAAATTAATAAAAGATGTTATGACAAAAATAAGCAGCAACATGATCCGATAGTTTCGGTGAGAAGCTAACACATGCAAATAGAATGTCTCTTTTTTTAAGGTTAGAAATATAATAAGTGAAGCTTGGAGCACATTGATAATACTATAATATTCCATATTCCAATTTTTTTTTGACTATACTGTTTACTTTACAAAAACAGAGCCATAACTAGAAAAGGGGATGTGATTTCATTCGCTAATATATCCAGGAGCTATATGTGTATAATTTTTAATGTGTGTACATATATCTGAATGAATCTTGGTATGATAATTTCTGGAATCTTTGATAACAACAAAAAATGATAATATTTGGAATGCGTGTTACTTATATAATACGTTTATTTTGTTTTTGTTTACGTATTCATTTACGTTGTCCTTGCAGTTGGATCTAGGGAGTAATCTATTCTCCTCTGCTCTGCATGCAAGCAAGCTGTGCGGGTCGTGCGGCTGCATGCGTGAACTGAAGCATACAAAATTAAATTGATGGAAAAAAGTAAACACTAAACACTAAAATTTCGCGAGATTGTTTTCTTATTTCTATACTGTGCATTAACTTGTTGACGGAAAAAATTTACATAAAATTATTTATTTTTAGCTCAAACCTTACTTTACAAATTTAGAGTTTGTCAGTGGCGGAAGCTAATCAATCCAACGTAAACGGATAAATCACACGGCCACGGTACGATTGGTGGGAAGCTAAGAACAGATCCATCAGAATATTTCCCACAGATACTCATTAATAAAAATAATTTAAAAAAAAAAATAAGAAAGAGAAACAAATATAATATCTCTAATATTTCAATTGAAAAATTAATAGAATTTATATCTTATTTTCTAATTGGACTGATCATTTAAAATAAAATCAAATTAATTATAAAAATAAATTATATTAAAATATTAATAAAAAACATCTCAAAATTCTATTTATACATTGTTATAATTGGATTACTCTAAGAACATTATTATTATTATCGATAAATATCTTACCAAAAAATTCTGGCCAATATTTTATCATTACTTTTTACATGATTTAGTTAAATAATTAAATTTTAGTTATATAAATAAATTAAACTAACAGAACGCTTATACGTGTAAAAAACTTTTTCAGAATTTTTTGTTGAGGTTTTTCTAGCAAAAGTTTTCAGAAGAATTCTAATTTTTCTTTCTACTTTTTTCAATTATTTTCATTTTTTAATGTATAGATATTTCCCTTAATACCATTGATGTGGTTGCTCTAACAAGACTAGATTAAAAGGTTTCACTAGTTAGCCCGTGATAATAGATTATTGAAATCAGTTCCTAATACTCTTCTTAGGCATCAATAGACCTAATCATAGTAGCAAAATGGTCAATCCAAACTTACACACTAATGAAATAGCCAACAGTCTAATCCAAGTGCTATCAAAGATTATAACTCAATTAACAATCCTAATAAGAGAATGAAATAAGAGAAAACAAATAAAGATTCAATTTTCAATCAACAAAAACAGAACAAGACAAGATGGCAAAATAGAGTGAATCGACAATTAAAAAACATTATACTCATGGGCAAATGTCAATGATAAAGAGATGATCAATTAATGATTAGGGAATGCTTAAACAAGACAATGAAGAGCAGTCCTAAGCTAAAAGATTCATTTTGTAGACAAATTCATTCTCATGAACTAATTATATGCTAACCAAACTCTAACCATCAATTCTCATTGGATCAAAATAAAGCTAACATACATAAATAAGAATATTTTATTACTAACTAAACACCCTAATATCAATTATCATAATTGGTTAGCATGCAAAACTCTAATGATTTGGTTCATGAATGTTATCAAACACTTGTGGTACAAATAAAATCTTAAATTCTAGAAATAAAATCTTGGTTTTATTCTAGCATAGAGACTAATCAAAAGAGAAGGAAATGAATAAACAAGCATAAACAACCCTAATCATCTCTTAATCTTCCTTAATTTACCTAACCCATGAATTTTAAAAAGAAATTACTCACTAATCATGTTGAAAACACACAAATCCATGTTGGATAGATGCATATTCAAGAGATTAGAAAGATTAAACACAAGAAAAGAAAAGAAAGCAAGATAAAAAAAAACTTCTTATAGGTCAAAACAAATACACAAAGAGTTTTAGGTTTAGCCACAAGATAAAAGCTAGTTGTCTAATTAGGTTTTAAAGAGTATTTATAGTAGAAACATAATAATTAAGAGCATAATTATCGCCGTTGTCAATATGGTTGCTTAAAGCAAAAAGACGGCAGGACCCACCACTAAAAATAAGCAACAGTCCCTTCTTTGCTCAAATAAGCAATGCAGTCAGTTTGAAATCGTGGGACCCATGCACACATGGCGTTCCATGATTAGTTCTCTATTTTTTCTATTAAAAAAAAAGAGAAGAAAAAGGAAGAAGCAATCTTACCTCGTTACTAGCGATGCGGATGGTCTAAGTTAACCCTACAAATTTGGATCTAACCAATGTCTAAGTGGGCTCAAAATACGTGATCAACGCTGGTCAATATTTCCATTAGGCGCTCAAAAGGTCTCCAGCGGTTGGTGGTCGGCCGCAGGAACCGACCGCTAGCGGGTGTCTGGAGCGGTTTGCTCGTGAGACTCGTGATTTAACTGGTGTGTTCCTGCTAGCGGCCTCCCGTCAACCGCTGGGAAGCAGTCTCTTTTGGCCGCTGGGACCGACCGTTATGAGCTCCTGGAGCGGCTTCTTCCAGCGGTTAGCTGCTCAATTGCCCATTTCGAATGTTGTGGTTCCGTTGGCGGGTGCTTCCTGGCCGTTGGGGGTTCTTTTCTTCCTTTCCAACCATTCTTGACGCCAAAACACTCCAAAATTTTCCATAATGGGTATATCATCTCTCTAGTATCTGATTAGGACAAAAACACACAAATGCAATCTAAAAATATGTATATACTATAAAAATGCAAAAAAAAAAAAATGAGTCTAAAACCTTTTAAAATACATGAACATCAGCCCTCCGTAAAACAATAGAAAAGACTTAAATTATGACTTAAATCGTTATATAAGTATTCAGATTATGATCCATGAATTCACATCTTCGACCATTAAAACACCATAACTTTATTCCAAAGATATGCTTTGTTTTGGTCACTTATTCGTCAACGTTATGGCTTTGAATGTAAGTATTTTATCCCGTTAGTTGGAATTAATCGACCATGTACTTTTCATTTTCATCATACAAACAAATAAAATCACATTTAGGGAAATGTGCCAGTGGTTGACAAAATCTTGTAAACCGTGTTTCCGGTGGAATCAGTAACAACCATTTTAGTAGATTAAATTAAAGAATACTTGGTTCATCTGCTACAACTCGAGTCTCGAGACCAACCAAATTAAACGAGGAAGAATATATACAAATGAAAGCTTCTTTATTAGGTTCGGCTAAGAAACCCATTACAATTGGGCTAAGCAACGGAAGCCCAATAATTCAGCCTAGCAATTTAGTATTGGTTCTAAACCCACCCGGTTCGGAATCAACCGCTCCGATGAAGAAGGGGGGCTTCAAGGAGACAACAATACTGGTGCAAACTGCGAAGTTGATGTGTCTTCACCAAACCGACAATGCGACATTAAACCATGACACTTCACCATCGTTAAAATTCATGACCATTCACCCACCGCTTATATACTCTCTTTACATACAGAAAATAACTTCATTTTTGGCTTATCACACTAATTTATATATGAATAAATTAATACATATAAGAGTATGATACCAAAAAAATGCATATAAGAGGACTATATTTAAGCATTGGCCCCATCATTATAGGATTGTAATATCATATGAAGATGTTTATAATCATTACACGATGGTAAAGCATTGGCCCCATAACCTTATGGGTGATATGGTCCATGGAATATACATAATCTTTCTGCCTTTTCTTTTTTTTTTTGTAATAAGAGGACTTTACAGAATGATATAGTTGCAAGTGGTAGGGGGCATTCTTTAACAAACCGAAAAAGAAACAAAGTATTTGCTTCTTACATATGACACTTTGAAGACATCTCACCTTTTTATTCTTTCAGGTGACTCCTTTTTCTTTTTTTGTTTAAGGAGATCTTGGTGACCCCTAACTTATCCCTTTTGTGATTTTGAAGATATTGCTCTTGATGTTTGTTGGTGGGCTTGTAATGTGCGTGCAAAAGAAAATCCGATTTTAGAGAGTTAGGTTAGGTTAGGTTACATCTTTATATATATGGGGTAGGATTGGTCCACAAGTAAAGACTAGGAAAAAACCCCTACAATGTATTATAGAACATCTTTTTCTTTTGTAAACGGGAAAAGATCTATCGATCCTCATTGAGTGTAATATATTGTTCTTGTGGATTTAAGCAATCAATCTTCACTAATTGTTCTTGTGTATACAAATTCTATTAGCCATTTTTTTTTTGGAACTTATTAATTTTACTAGATGTTCAATAATTGTTTTCTCATACTTTCATACATTTTACATGCAAAGTTAGATTTTGTAAGCGACTTAATTTTTCATTTCCGCGTATTTAGAACACAAGACGATATATATCAACATCAAGTTTTTGGATTGGCTTCTAAGAATGAATGGCATGCCATTACTTTTACTAACATGGCATGTTTAACAGTTTGTGGCAATCAAACAATGATCGATCGTTGTTTAAAGCATATATATGACAAATTATTTATACATTATATATTATAGTTGAAATATGTCGTTGAAAAAGAAGATTCCAGCTTTGCTACTCAGAAGAATGATAAGCAATACAAAATTTGAAAATTAGTTAATTTCAAAAAGTAATTTCCTAAATTCAAACATATTTATTTTGTATGTTAAAAAATATAATGAATTATTTTGGTCATCCAATAGAAAAATAAATATCATGCAAAATAACGTATTGAATTATTAACGTATCTTACAGTTTGAAATGATTTAACAATACTTTTTCTATATTAAAGATTTTTTTGTCATAAGTTTTTTTTTAAAAAGCTTATTGTAATTTTCAACAAGAAGTTGTATTGTTTTACTTCACTAAAAATTGTGACAAGAAAAATTACATTCAAATTCACTTAAATTTAAACATATAGGTATCCCAGAAAAGAGTTTTAAAATAGAAACACCACCTTGACAAAAAAAAAAAACATCGACATACTACACAAACTATTAATATTTTTTTGTAGGCTTGGAACTCTCCAATTACTAAAGTACTAAATTGTTTTTTCCCTCTTTAATATTAGACGTTTTGTTAAGTTCAAAAAAAAAAAAAAAACTGGATGTTTGTTCTTTTTGTCAAGCAACAAAATTACGATTGATTTCAGCATTAATCAACATATGCATTAGTACATAACCAAACATATAGAGTGCCTTTGTTTTACTTTATGGTTCATGTATGGGAGCAGTGAATAATAATTTTTGTCTTGGGAAACCGTTTTCTACCGTTGATTACCACATACACGCAGCAAAGCATGATGGACCGTTATCATTATGTGATGGAAATTCACTTTGCAGTTGCAATTAAGTATTTGACAAATTTGATAAATCTTTGCTTATTTGATCGGTTACTTCTTCGCTAATGCACTAATACATATGGATATATGATTAATTAAGAAATATCAAAAGCTAATACACGTGAACAAGACCGTACCATAGAATTCTTCAACGTGTCTCTTTTTATAAAGCGGCTTGATTTCAACTATTTATTAATAGTACGGCATAATTAATAAAAAGGCATACAAATTAATCTATATGAAGACTTGCATTCTATAATCATTATCAACATGCTAATATATGAAGAGATGTCGGCTTGAGTTTTTCTAATTTATTCGGTATATACATTAATCTTAGTTATGGTATTTGAGAACACATGTCATAGTGGGTCATACAAGCTTGTTGAATGATTGTACTCTTTCTATGTGTAAAATAAAAATAAGGGATACAAAAGTAAGAAAATAGTAACCAATATGTTTTTAATACTACTATAAATCGTTTCATGGATCATCCAATTAAGAGTTAAGACGGGTTTTAGCACACGTACCTTATAGAGGACTCTATATTAGCTACGGTAAAAAGATAATAACTCAGCAAAGAAATCTCTTAACTACTTAAGTATGAGCATAATCAACCATCAAAAATTAGAGGAATAACATCTATGTAAAGATAATAATTCCTTCCTAGAAATACAAATTTACTATTTTTATTTTTGTTTCCTACGGTCAAAATCAGCAGAAGTAGACAGCATAAAGGAACAACCTTTTGTAAAACCCAAGAAAAAACATTGTTTGGGTAAAGGACAGATTTGTCATTTTCGTTCATAATTCAGATCTAATTTCAACCTACATTAATGTCACCTAATTTTACACTAATTACAAGACACAAACTAATCTGCTTTGACATAATTCAGTACTCAGTAGGCGCAACAAAAGAAAACAAATCTGGATCTACGAAGAAAACTAATTTGAATTTCCTAATTAGAAGCTTTGAAATTTGAAAAACAATAATAACAACCTGTGACATAATCCCTCAATCTAAGATTAAGAAAGATTTTTAAAACCAAACATTGAAAAATAGAGTTTGAAAAAAACTCACAATTGACCGTATCTTTTTTTCCCTTAATTGCATTAACTACAAAAATTTATAAAAAGAAAAAAAAATTATACCCGTTGTTGAAGTCAATTTCTGACCCTAATTAATTCTTTGTGATTAAGAGATAAAAAAATATATATTCAACGTTGCATTTTCCAACATAAATATCATTCATTTCATATAAAAGCATTGCCAAAAAAAAAGGCAAATAAAACAATTGTATAAAAGAAAGCAAAAAGATAAAATTACTGTGTGGGTCAAATCATTCTCATCTTTTATTTTTGTCGCACAAAAGACTTCCAAATCTGAAGAGAAAATTATAATTGCAGACAAAGAGAGAGAGAGAGAGAGAGAAAGAGCTGTTGAGTGTGAAATAGAGAAGACAATGGGATGACTTTCACCATTATTTCGCAGCTCCTTTTGCTTCTTCTTTGGTATGTTCCTTCTTCTTCTCTTCTTATCATCATCTCTACTCTCTTCTCAGCATCAAAGTCGTGTTTTTTCTCTTTTGTTCTGACACTTCACTTGCAAAAGATACTTCATTTTTTGGTTGTTTCCACCATTTCGGTATGTACATTTGGATCCAATCTACTCAGCGAGTCATTTCGTTGAATAAAGAACCCATTTTTATTAAAGTTTAATGTATGTGTATACCACCCATTTCGTCTTTTGATCTGAAAAGCTCGACAAGTTTATACATTTGTCTATTGTTTTTGCAATGTCTAATTTCGATTCTCTCAAATCCTGAAGTGTGGTTTTGTTTGTTACTTTGGTCCGAAATAGTTGGGGAGACATATTTTTTTGTTAAAGCTGAAGTCTTTAGCTTTTGATTGGACTGTGCTCTAATCCTAATTTTTGTTTTGTTCACTTAAAAAGACTAGCTTTTTTTGTTTGTTTGAATGTACCCATTTCTTAATTATTGATTTCTCAGGGATTAGTTGGATTTAAGTGCTTTGTTTGTTTCTACATTGTACTTGATACTCTCCGTAGAGAGATTCTTTGTCTCTGTTGTGTTAGTTTTGCTTTGCTTTCTCTGAAGATTTCTGTTCTTTTCTATCAGGAGGATTCAGTTTTTACCGCCCATAAGACCACACAAGGTTAGAGATTCAGCGTTTGACACAAATCCAGAGGTTTGTTCTATTGATGATTCCTCTAAATTGAGTAGTCGAAAAAAAAAACACTGCTTTGACTCTGAACAGTTTTGATTGTAGATTTGCTTATAGTGTGGCTTTGTCTCAATATTGTAGGTGAAGAAAGCTTAACACAGAGATCAAGGGACTCTTCCGTTTGTAGGATAATTAGTAGAGTTTGATTCTGGCCTGGAATCCTTACCTTGCACTTGACCACCCTTGGGTGAAGTCTAGACCACTCTTTTTGCTTGTTGCAGCCGGTGTGATGGCTACCGCGTTGCATTCAGAATCGAGGCGATTATACTCATGGTGGTGGGATAGTCACATTCCCAAAAACTCTAAATGGATTCAGCAGAATCTTGCAGGTACCTTTCTAACTTGCTGGTGTAGACCTGTTGTGTTCCTTTTGTATTGTTTTTACGGTTATTTAACAGGAAAAAGAACTGAATTTGATGCAGATATGGATTCTAAAGTCAAGGCCATGATTAAACTCATCGAAGAAGATGCAGATTCTTTTGCAAGAAGGGCAGAAATGTACTACAAGAAACGTCCAGAGCTGATGAAACTGGTGGAAGAATTCTACAGAGCATATCGTGCATTAGCAGAGAGGTACGATCATGCGACTGTGGAGCTTCGCCACGCGCACAAAACCATGGCCGAGGCGTTCCCTAACCAAGTGCCGTTCGACATGATTGAGGATTCTGCTTCTTCGTCTTGTTCTGAGCCACGGACGCCTGAGAAAATGCCACCTGGAATCCAGCCGTTTTATGATTCGGACAGTGCAACGAGTAGAAGAGGGCTAAGTCAGCTGACCGAGTACGTTGGAAATTATGAAACAGAAGTTGAAAGTTTGAAGAGAACATTGGTTGAGCTTGGGGCTGAGAAGGAAGCCTTGAATCTTCAGTATCAGCTAAGCTTGAACAAATTATCCAAACTAGAAAAAGATCTTAAAGATGCTCAGAAGGATGTAAATGGGCTTGATGAACGTGCTAGCAAAGCTGAGATTGAGAGCAAGATACTTGCAGAAGGCCTTGCAAAGCTTGAAGCTGAGAGGGATGCTGCGCTTCTTCGTTATAATCAAGCCATGGAGAAGATAGTAGACCTAGAGGAATCATTTGCTCATGCACAAGAAGATATGAAAGGGCTCACCAACCGAGCAACTAAAGCAGAAACAGAAGCGGAGAGTCTCAAGCAAGAGCAATGTAGATTGCATTCTGAGAAGGAAGCTGGCTTAGCCCAATATAATCGATGCCTTGGGATGATATCTACTCTAGAGAAGAAGGTTAAAGAGGCCGAGGAGAATGCTGAAATGTTTAGCAATCAGTCTGCAAAAGCGGAGGATGAAATCAAAGCATTGAGATATGAACTTATGAAGGTAAATGAAGCGAAGGACGGCTTGAGTCTTCGGCACCAGCAGTGTTTGGAAACTATATCCAAGCTAGAGAGAGAAGTTTCTCATGCCCAAGAAAATGCCAAAAGACTGAGTAGTGAAGTTCTGGCTGGAGCTGCAAAATTGAAGACTGTAGAGGACCAGTGTACTGTTTTGGAGAGCTCAAATGAAACTTTAAAGCTAGAAGCAGATGGTCTAACACACAAATTAGCAGCTAAGGATCAACAACTTATCCAGAAGCAAAACGAGCTGGAGAAGTTCCAAGCTTTAATCCAAGATGAGCACTCTCGGTTTTTAGAAATCGAAGCCAGCCTTAGAAGTTTGAAAACTTTGCATTCTCAGTCTCAAGAGGAACAAAAGGTTCTTACTTCTGAAATTCAAAGCAAGGTTGAGATGCTGAGGGACTTAGAGACTCGTAATCATAAGTTGGAAGCGGAGATCAGCTCAGTTGAAGAAGAAAACCGAAACTTAAGCGAACTAAGTGACTCTTCTATGATCTCCCTAGAGACTCAGAAATGCGAGATTTCTACCTTGAAGGAGGTGAAAGGAAAACTCGAGGAAGAAGTTGCTAGACAAATCAACCAAAGCAGTGCCCTTCAAGAAGAGATCCGTCGTCTGAAGGATGAAATCGACAGTTTGAATAGGAGATATCAAGCAATACTGGAGCAAGTGAAACTCGCGGGATTGGATCCCGAATCCCTTGCCTGCTCTGTGAGGAAGTTACAAGACGAGAACTCAAAACTGACTGAGTTGTTCAACCACCAGAGAGATGATAAAGATGCTCTTACCGAGAAGCTGTGTGAAATGGATAACATTCTAAGGAAGAATGTTGGTCTAGAGAAATTGCTTCTGGAATCAAACACAAAACTAGATGGTTCTAGGGAGAAGACAATGGATCTGCAAGAAAGATGTGAGTCTTTACGAGGCGAGAAATCTGAGTTTATTTCCGAGAGAGCTAATCTGCTTTCTCAATTGCAAATTATGACTGAGAATATGCAGAAGCTCTTGGAAAAGAACTCGTTATTGGAGACATCGCTTTCTGGTGCAAACATTGAGCTTCAAGGGGTAAAGGAGAAATCAAGATGCTTTGAAGAATTCTTCCAGTTGCTCAAAAGCGATAAGGCCGAGCTTACAAAGGAAAGAGAATCTCTTATCTCCCAATTAAATAGTGTTAAGGAGAAGCTAGGAATTTTGGAGAAGGAATTCACTCAATTGCAAGGAAAATATGCTGATCTACAGAGGGATAAACAGTTCAAAAATCTTCAAGTAGAAGAGTTAAGAGTCTCACTTGCCACTGAGAAGCAAGAGCGTGCTAATTACGAAAGATCGACCGACAATAGATTGTCAGATCTTCAGAGTAACGTGAGCTTTCTTCGAGAAGAGTGTCGTTCTAGGAAAAAGGAGTTTGAAGAAGAGCTTGACAAAGCTGTAAATGCGCAAGTCGAAATCTTCATCTTGCAAAAGTTTATAGAAGACTTGGAGCAGAAGAATTTTTCCCTCCTGATTGAGTGCCAGAAATATGCGGAGGCATCAACATTTTCAGAGAAACTCATTTCTGAGCTTGAAAGCGAGAATCTTGAGCAACAGATGGAAACAGAATTCTTGCTGCATGAGATTGATAACTGCAGAGGTGCAATCTATCAAGTGTTTAAGGCACTCCAACTTGAAGCAGATTGTAAGACAGCTGACCAGAAGATTGCAAAAGAGCGAGTTCCAGTTTCACGCATCTTGGGTGAAATCAATGAACTAAAACGTTCACTTTCCATCTCTGAATATGAGAAGCAGCGGCTTGTAATTGAAAACTCTGTTCTCTTATCTCTACTTGGACAATTCCAATCCGATGGCATGAAGGTGGAATCAGAGAAACAGAATGCAGAGAAAGATCTGGAGACGATCGTACATCGCTATGGAATGCTGAAAAGGGACAGGCTCGAGCTGTTGGAAATGAACCGCCAGTTGAAATCAGAACTGATGGACAGAGAACATCGGGAGCTGGAGCTAAGAGCTGAACTACAAACCGAACAATTAAAGTTTGAGAGCTTGAATGAGTCATACATGGCTCTGCATAAGGATTACTCAAATGCTCTCGACAAAAACAAGACTTTGGATCTGAAATTCTCAGAGCTTAAAGGTGAAATGTGTATACTTGAGGAAGAGAACGATGCATTTCTTCAGGAAGCTGTTACTTTGAGCAACATGTCTGTGGTGTACCAGTCATTTGGGTCTGACAAGGCTGAACAGGTTAAAGCTTTTGCTGAGAACCTGAGAAGTTTACAAGATATTAATAGGAGCCTGAAGCAGAAGGTTGAGACACTGGAGGAGAAGTTAAAAGGGAAAGAGGTGGACAGTCAGGACCTTAACAGCAAGCTGGAAAAGTTACAGGAAAGCCTCGAAGAAGCTAATGAGCTAAATGATCTCTTAGAACATCAAATTTCAGGTAATGAGGCTATCTTAAGACAGAAGGCGATAGAGCTCCTGGAAGCCGAAGAGATGCTCAAGGCTACGCACAGTGCCAATGCGGAACTGTGCGAAGCAGTTGAAGAGCTGAGGAGAGACTGTAAAGAATCAAGGCAACTGAGGGGCAATTTGGAGGGTCGGATTTCTGAACTGTTTGAACTGAGTGGGAGACAGGATGAAGAGATTAAAAAGCTTAGCAATTTGAAGGAGAATTTGGAGTCGGAGGTAGAGTTGCTACACAAGGAAATCCAAGAACAACGAGTTCGAGAAGAGTTCCTGAATTCAGAGCTGCAGGAGAAAAGCAATGAGTTTGGACTTTGGGATGCGGAAGCTACATCTTTCTACTTTGATCTACAGATCTCAGCTGTCCGTGAAGTCTTGCTTGAGAACAAAGTTAAGGAACTCACTGGAGTTTGTGAAAACCTGAAAGATGAAGCTGTTACAAAGACGACAGAGATAAAACATATAAAAGAAACAGTTGGATTCTTGGAATATGAAGTGACTGAGTTGAAGACTCAATTGTCTGCGTATGATCCTGTGGTAGCATCTCTAGCAGAAGATGTAAAATCCCTAGAGAAAAATGCACTGTTGTTGATGAAACTCCCTACGCCATCTGATCGTTGCAGAGAGGTAAACTTATTCGTGTTCCTTCTAAATGACTTGTTACCTCTAGTTATTGACTTATATTGCTAACCTTGTTAGTGCCTTCATTTGGTGAAACCTGTGCATTTTGCATATATGCCTCTATAATCCTCATTATTTAAACTCTTCCAATTTCCTCAGGATGATGAGTATCCAGAAGCAGAAGTCTCTCAAGAACCTGTTGGACATAGCAGTACCAACGAAGACAATGGAATTGAGCTATTGCAGGACATGAAAACAAGAATTAGAATCATTGAGCAAGCAGTTGTTAAGGAAAAGAAGAGGCTTGGTAAGCAGAGAAGACGAAGCTCTTCACACAGAAGCAGAGACCGTAGGCTGTTTGAAGAGATTGAGCTTGAGGACAAATTCTCTGGTGAAATCAGACAGCCTAGATCACCTGCATTGACTGAGTTGAGAAATGGTTCATTGATGAAAGACATTCCCCTTGATCATGTTGCAGACTCTCCGTTCTATGGAAGAAGCCGGAGAACTAGCCGTGGTTCCAATGACCAGATGCTTGAGTTGTGGGAAGAATCTGCCGAACCAGAATCAAGCATCAAGTCTCTGATGAACAGTAAAAGCTCAAAGAAGCCTATCATTCCCCGTCTTCATCGCAGAAGCAGGAATCCGTCTGTTGAATCACAGTCTGAGAAAGTTGTTGACAAGTTGGAGTTATCTAGAAGCATGGAGGACAATGCAAAGATCATGGAGAGGCTTTTGTCTGATTCTCGAAGATTGGCAAGCCTTAGAATCAGCCTAAGGGATCTGAAAAGCAAGCTGGATCTGAGCGAGAAACCAGGCAAGTTCACTAATCCCGATTTTGCTAGAGTGAGGAAACAGCTGAAAGAAATAGAAGAAGCCATCCTTCAGCTTGCAAACACAAACGAAATTCTTTCCAAGGAAATTGAGGAGACCGGAGACGCCAGAGATATCTACAGAAAGGTGGTTATAGAGAAGTCAAGAATTGGATCCGAGAAGATAGAGCAGATGCAGCAAGAAATGCAGAATATAGAGCGAACAGTGCTAAAGCTTGAAGATGGAGCAGCCAAAAGTAAAGGAAAGACAAAGTTCTCTGAGAGTAGGACAGTGATACTCCTGAGAGACATTATCCACAAGGGTGGGAAAAGGACAGCCAGAAAGAAGAAAAACCGTTTCTGCGGCTGCATGAGATCTTCAGCCAAGGAAGAGTAGGGTGGCTAATAACGTAACATCACCTAGTTTACTATTTATTTTTTCACTTTGATCACCGAACTGACTCTAGAAGAACTTTGTGGCATGGTTTCTGAAATAATAGAGCAAATTAGTAACCTTGTCGCTTCTGCTTAACTGCATGAATCTTGTTTGACTCTTATGATAACGAAATTAGCTTTTCTCAGAGTCCATTTGTGGATGCTCTCATAAACTAGAATTTGATATTACATTACCTGCTAAAAGATAAGTATCTTACAAGAACATGTTCCTTATGTTATGAAACAGTGATAGGCTTGAAATCATGTAGAACCTTACAAAGATACAAATAGTTGGTTTTCTTGGCTTCATCGAATGG
This sequence comes from Sisymbrium irio, assembly GCA_000411075.1. Lineage (NCBI taxonomy): Eukaryota > Viridiplantae > Streptophyta > Magnoliopsida > Brassicales > Brassicaceae > Sisymbrium > Sisymbrium irio. Next base: position 303,865 of record KE155774.1, on the reverse strand, counting down.
AATTTATTTCACTGATTTGGGTTAAGAGAAGGAAAAGCTGGAATAGACCGTAATATCAGCTTTCGGCCATTACTTCTCTTCCCTAGGATTGAGCCTGATTCCGAGGAGCCAATGTGAGGAGGAGAGACTCTCTTGCTGTTGGGAGAGATGGCCTTGATGGTAGTTATAGGGGTATTGCTGAGAATCTCAGGCATAATCTCTGTTTTGTCTTCGGCTACAGTTTCAAGAGGTTTCTTCTCATTCCTCGACTCCGTTAGATCACCGTCTGGTTTTCTAAAAGAGGAAGAAGCCGCGCCAAGAAAAAACTGTGTCGGAGGCAGCCTGTTCTTAGACAAAAATGGTTGATGAACCACCATATGTCTGCAAAAAAAAACAAAGGTAACATAACTTCAGGACCTGTCTTGTTCGTATATTCTTTGAAGTTTTATAGAATTACCTGTACGGTGGCAGTGGTGTCAAAGGTTGATCAGAACTTGGGTTCTGCTCTACTTCTTTCGACAGGTCTGAATTTTGTTGGATTTTTGCTGTTCTTTTCTCATATGTCTCGTGATCCTCCTCTTGTTTGCTCTCCATGATAGCAAGTAAATACGCTGAGATTGTAATCATGTCAAATCATAAGAGTTTTGGGATAATAAATTTATAACAGAAAACGGAGCTTAAGAAGCTAACCATCTTTTCTGCCGAATGCATTCTTACATCCTTCACATCTACAGTTTATGGAACAGCCAACTCCACCCTATAAGATCATCAGGAACAAAAGTATCTGAATCAGACCATGGAAGATAAGCAACACCGATGAATATGGAGTATTATGATGAAAGAAAAACCTGAAAGCATTCACAGTATTTCTTCAAACAGCTAGATTTCTTGCAGTTGCAGCCTCGCTTGTGTCGTGCAGAAGCTGGAGTTTTACTTGCATCGTCCTGCGTAAGGTTACAATTTCATTTCTCAGATAAATGGAGGACAGAAAGATGGAGAGAGAGGAATAAGAAGATGGAATAGAGAATTCTTACATTAGTCTCCATGGAATCAGAGTTTCTGATGACTTTGGGAGCAAATGCAAGTGGATTTCGGGACTCAATCTGTTTGCGGGTAGCCAAAACAGTCTCTTCATGGATTGGTTTGTTGAAGCAATCTACACATGAACATGGCTCTATGCAATAAACCCCAGCAGCAAAGCATTCACAGTAACTGCAGAAAGAAAATGACAGTTAAATACTTCCGGCCAATTTGAACTTTTAGAACATGCAAAGATTAACAATGAGCAAGGTGTATGCAGCTTACAGCTTCAAACACTTCGACTTTTTGCAGTTGCATCGCTTACATGACTCGCCCTCTCCAGCTTGTTCAAGCCTAGGCCTGCGCATTTATGCCAACAGATAAGAAAATAGAAGAAGATGTACATATACAAATCTCTTATGTAACTTTTCGAAGGAAAAAACTTGCTTCTTCTTCTTAAGGCTGCCCGGAATCAACTCTTCGAACACCAATCCTTTGGGAGCTTCTTCTTCTACAGCTAACCCTTCCCCACGCTCACTTTCTGCTTGGTCCAAAGTTTCTCGCATGATGTCTTGGGAGTAAACCGGAGTGGTAGAGCCTGAGAAACTTTTCTGAATCTCTCCAGATGTTGAATACTCATGTATGACGTTGATCTTGCTGTCCCTTGCGGCCATTGCAACGGCGTTTAAATGGAGACCTATACCGGGTACAACACATTTCGAGGAAGATTCCGCCTTATTGTCACACACATTTTGCTGATCATCAGCTATATCCTTCTTCCGCTTCCCTGGCACCTCAAAGTCTAGACAGCGTCTTCGCATGGTACCACGATGCAAGCCAGAGCCAGGCTACCACAAACAAACACAACACAAACTAACTATTTCAGAGACAAGTGAACTTTAAAACGTGTTCCTGAACTAATACCCACACTCATGAGTGCAAAAAACCAAAACAAATGAACTTTGAAACATGTTCCTGAATTTACCTGATTGGGAACCACAGCGGAAGTCTCATTATCATTGCTGGATCCATTAGCTGGAACATCTTTGGTGATATCATGCTGATTTGTTAGCTTGACACCAGCGCAGAAACGTCTCTCTGAGCTAGAAATTTTGTCCACAAGGCATCTAAAAGCCTCTGAATCATTCGGAGATCGAAACACTAAAAGCTCAGCTGCCTCTGAGATCAAACGTCTATGAGCAGGAGTGTCATTCTCTTCCTGAGCATCAAGAATCTTCTGGAGTCTCACATTGACATCCTCAGAAGAAGAAGCATTGTCTTCTCCTCGAGAAGGACCAGATGGATCTCGCAGTACCTCAGTGACAATATCTCCAGTGCATGGCGAATCAACATGATCAGGAGTTTGACTGTCGGACTTGAGTACTTGAGGCAGGTCACTAGAAGTTTCAGTGGAATTTTCTTCTTCTCCATCTTCTTCTTCTTCTTCAAAAGTAGCATCTTTGTTAAGATCTACGTCACCTGATGCTACAACTTCTTCTTTAGGGACAGATCCATCTAGAGACTCTAAAGCCTTTGAACGGTCTACAGAGTTATGACTACAAACGAAAACAAAACACAAGTCACACAACAATACAAAAACCATAATATATTGAAAACAACAACACAGAAGAGATGGGTTTGTTAAAAAGAAACATTTCTCATTACCATCTGAAGAATCTGGATTCTCTGTGGAAATTGGCGTGAGGAGAGGTGAAAACAGGAGGAGGAGAAGTGAAACTCAGAGAGCTAAACGTCTGAGCAGTGGAGATAGACTTGACAGCTTCAATAGGAGAGAGATTGTTTATGTAATTGAACACTGGAGAGTCCTGCATTACCAAAAATCAAAGCTCAAAACCTCACTACTTTGGAATCAAAGCTATAAAAACCTTAAAAAGGACTTAACTTTACAGACCACAACATACAAATGTTTGCCAAAAAGACAAACTTTGGTGAGTTCACAGTGAGACCTCAACGCATGAACAAAACCCCAAAACAAAGAAGAACCCAGAAAAGATATTTCTTGAAACTTAAAAATGGCAATAGAGAAACGGAGAAAAGAGTGAGCTTTGAAGAAGAAGAAGAAAAACCTCGAATTTGGACTTTGGAGTTGGGGTTTCGATCTGAGAAGTAGACTTCTTCTTCTGGGAATTCTCCATTTTGTTTTTTATTTACGAGCAAGAAAAAGAATTACATCCACATTGCCTAAAAGCAGACAGAGGTGATTTTATCTAGGGTTGTTATTGCATTTCGAAAAAAAAAAAAGGCAAAGAAAAAAACTTTGTCCGCGCCGGTGCGAAAAACAGTAGGGAAAAGACCACACAGTGTGGGAGAAAAATGTGTTTTCATTTAGTCCACTATAACGACGTCATTCTTTTTAATTATTTTGACTTTAGATCTATCCATTTAGGCCCAGCCCTTTGTATATGATTTACAGCTAGAAATTATTGCTTTTGCTATACTTTTTTTTTTATTATTTTTTAATTTTAACTACACTACCATTTTTAAGTTTATGATCTTTTTAGTGAAAATATATATTTTAATTTAAATTAATAATTCAAGAAGAAAATGTTTTGTGTGTAGTACGAGGAAAAGAAGGTACAAAAGATTTAATGACATATCAACAATATTATTAAAAAAAACTAATAAATAAATAGTATGAAACGGTTATAATTTAATACAACAGAATTAGATATAAAGATTTAAAAGTTTAGATAGCTTGTCAGTGGTTAAGACCGAAAGTAAGTAATATAGCGAATCTATGAAATTTTGTACGTTTCATTATCTTTTTCAGATTTCTGTGTACATCGTTTTTAAAATTTTATATGACTAAAAGATAAAAATTTGGATATTTTGGATAGCTCGTAAATACGAATAATTAATCTACAAAATTTATGCATTTTTTCTAATAAAATATTTGTTTTTTATATTACATAATTGGCCATAAATGAAAATTTAGAAGTTTGGATATTTATCAATGGTTTAGAGAGATATGTAAATCTAGAAAATTTATGCATTTTGTAAGTCATATAGTTTTTCTTTTTCTGTTTAATTAATTTTTAAAATTATACAACTAAACAAAACAGTAGATAATTAATGTAGTCAATTTATGCGTTTATTTGAGAGTGCGGAAAAAACAATAAGGAAGACCACAGTGTACAAAAATTGTTTTCAGTGTAATATGGTTGAAATAAATACAAGAATTAATGATATAACAACAACTTTATTAAAATTGAAAAACGGTTATAATTTATTACGAGAGAATTAGCTATAAATAAAATTTGGATAGTTTGTCAGCGATTTAAACGAGAATAAGTAATATATAGAATCTATCAAATTCTATACGCGCGTTTCTTTTTTAAGAAGAAAGAAAAAAATTTGTCCACATAATTTTTTAAATTTTATATGATCCAAAGATAAAATTTTATAGCTTGTAAATAGTTTAGACAACGAATAATCAATCCAAAAAAATATGATGTCTAACAGAACATTTGTTTGTTTAGACTACATAATCAGCCATGAATAAAAATTTAAAAGTTTGGATAATTTTTTAATGGTTTAGACAGAGAGTATGTAATCTAAAAAAATTATGAATTTTGTAAGTTACATAGTTTTTTATATTTGTCTACTTAATTTTTCAAATTATACAAGTAAATAGTAACAATTTCTAGATTTTGGATAACTTGTAAATGGTTTAGATAAGTGTAGTCAATTTATGCATTTTGTTTTTTCAGAAATCTTTTTTTAAAAAGACATTTTTTTGTTTTTTTTTAAACTAATTTTTAACTATTATATCATAGAATCTGAAAAATAATGATTTATAACTTTTTATAGTGATTTAGATGGAGATTAAGAAATATGGACAACATATACATTGTTTTTCTCTAATTACTTTTTCTAAAAAAATCATTTAAATCTTAAAATTTTAAAAAAATTTAGTTTATAGTTGTTATATAATAGAGTTATAAAATGAAGATTTATAAGTTTGGATAAGTGTTTTAAACCGCAAGTAAAATATATTAAGTAACCTACACATTTTGTTTGTTTAATAAATGTTTTTTTAGTTTTTGTTGACCTATTCTTTGAAATTTTAGTTTTTAGTTATTAAAAAAAGAGTTTTCTAAAGATGATGTTTAGAAGTTTGGATAATGTGTAAGTGGTTTAGATGGCGAGTAAAACTTTTTGATAAAATATATGTTTGTTTGTTTAATATATATTTTTCTAAATATTATCGATCTAATTTTTAAAAATTTATAATCTGTTAAAAACGAGAATTTATAATTAATGGTTCATATATCTTAGTTTGTTTACAATCTATGTAGTTTGTTTGCCTAGTACATTACTTTTGAAAATTTTATCCACTTGATTTGAAAAGAAAATTCTAGTTATTATGAAACCAAAAGATGAAGCAAGTTTTCAGCTTTGATAGTAGATACAAATAAAAATAGTCTAAGATTCTAAAATTAAATTAGAGATTTCATTTTAAGCTTTCTCAAGTACTAGAGTAACTAATGTCTTTAACCAAATGTATCACTTTTAATGCTTTTGCCCTATATATATTGTAGACTATAGGCTACATTGGCTATACTATGTGATCTTACACGAGGAACGTTGTTGCACAAGTTGAAATTTGTAAACATATTATAAATGATTTTAACATTTTTATTACACAACCACTTGAAAACAAACGCAAAAATGTGCTACGACTAAACTACTACAAATGTTTGCGTATGTTTTTGTGTAAGCTAAACTACCAACTAGAAGTTGACATTATATCAAAATTTTACGATACAAAGAATTCTTTTAGTTGTGTGGAGTGAGAGAAGGAAAAGTTGGAATTGACAGTAACAGCTTCCTTGCACCATTTCTTCTCCATAGAGTCGACTCTGATGAATCGTGTTGAGGCAGAGATACTCTTTTGCTGTTTGGAGACACGGCATTGATGTTAGTTATTGGAGATTGGATAAGATTCTCAATATCATCTGCACTCTCCTCTGTGATTGTCTCAAACCTTGAATGAGACAACAAACTCATGTCTTGTTTGCTGAAAGATTGGCCATCGTATAAAGAAGATCCTGAAGCTCCATGCAGATGTTGAGAGTGCTGAGGAATCATCCTGTTGTTGGATGAGATAGGAAGTTCAGCCAATGGTTGCCTGAATAAGAAACAAAGGTTATTAGATCAAAATCAGGAGCAGTCTAAATGGCTACACAATGATTGTTTTCAGATTGTTTCCTACCTCAATGGCATTGGTGTTGAAGGTGGAATTGGAACAGAATTGAATGACTCGACATTCTGTTGCGATTTGCTTTTACCAGATGTTTCATTGTCTTGTTCGCTATCCATGCCACCAAATAAAGACCCTGCAGTGGTTATAAAATTAGTAATAATCATGTCAAATCAAAAGACCAAAATACATATATAGTGTTATGAAAGATGGAACTGAAAGACTAACCATCTTTTCTGCCAAATGCATTCTTACATCCTTCACATCTACAGTTTATGGAACAACCAACTCCGCTCTAAAGGATCATAAAACACATAATGTATCAGAATCAGACCAAAGATAAGAACCTTACACATATGTCAAGGAGTTTATTGATGATGTAAGAAAGAAAAAAACCTGATAGCATTCACAGTATTTCTTCAGACAGTTTGATTTCTTGCAGTTGCAGCCTCGTTTGTGTCGCGCTGAAGCTGGAGTTTTGCTTGCATCATCACCAACTTCCATGATGGAATCAGCGTTTCTGATGACTTTTGGAGCAAATGCAAGCGGATTGCGAGATTCAATCTGTTTGCGAGTAGCTAAGACAGTCTCTTCATGGATTGGTTTGTTGAAGCAATCGATACATGAACATGGCTCTATGCAATAAACTCCAGCCGCAAAGCATTCACAGTAACTGCAGAGAAAAACATTCAAAAGAGACTTAGCAATAAGCTACTTCAAGCAGGATTAAAGATGATTTGAGTATCAAACTTACAGCTTCAAACACTTGGATTTTTTGCAGTTGCACCGTTTACACGATGACTCGACATCTCCTGCTTGTTCGGACTTACGCCTGAACATTTTAGTGGCAACAGATTGTTAGGAAATGAAAAAAAAAGATTTAACACCATATCTGTTGCAAGTCAGTAAAAGAGCTTGCCTTTTCTTCTTAGGGCTGCTTCGATTCATTTCTACTACAGCTGACGAGTTGGGAACCTCTTCTACACTTTGACCTGCAGCTTCCACGGTTACATTTTCTCTGACAATGTCGTGCGATGGAAGAAGCTCAGTGGTAGAATTTTGCAACCCGACTTTAACGTTTCCGGAAAATGAGTACTCATTACCGACATTGCTGTCCTTAGAGGACATTGCAATGGCGTTAAGATGTAGACCAATGCTAGGTACTACAAATCCCGATGAAGATTCGCCTAACGTTTGCTTATTATTCCCTGGCATCTCAAAGTCTAGACAGCGTCTTCTCACGCCACGATGCAAGATAGAAAGAGCCTGTCACACAATACAAACACAAAAGAGAACCATTTCAGAGACAAAAGATCAATCAAGAACCAAAGCAAAACTAACATTCTCAAAACTTTTACTCACATCGGAGGACTCAGGTTCATTGCTGTTTGAAACAGGCTCCAACCTAGACTTTGTACCGCCACTCGAACGTGTTTTGGAGTCTGTTGATCTCTGCAAGAAGCATCTAGACGCCTCTGAATCAGTGGGTGAGCCATACATCAAAATATCAGTTTCCGAAATCAGAGCTTCCCAATCTGGAGTATCACTTATCCGCTTCACATTGCCGTCACACATCTTCTGCAGATCCGTTTCACCATCTTCACAAGAACCACCTTTGATAACTTTAGGTGTAGTGATATTAGTGCAGTCATTCTGATGGATTTGTGGCGGTTCGGCTTCAAGTAAAGCTTCATCTACAACTTCTTCTCCAGTGGACCCAGGCCCAACTTTGGAAAGATCAGAGGAGTTACTATAACAAAACGTAAAACAATCCAGTTAAGAGATATAAATTCATCTTTCAAGCAAGAAGGAAGAAGAAGTTTGCATTGTTAACCTTTTGAAACGAGATCCTTTATGAGAAACCACGTGAGGGGAAGTGAAAACAGAATGAGGAGATGCGAAACTGAGAGGGCCAAAGGTATGAGCGATTGGTAATGATTTGACAGTATTGATTGGAGACAAACTGTTGATGTAGTTGAACACTGGAGAATTCTGCATTTCCACAAACACTTTGATGTCAAAAACACAAAATGATCCGATCAAATGGTAAAACACAAACGGTTACAGACAGAAAGTAACAATCAGATCCATCAAACCCATATAAAGTGTCCTAAAGAAAAGCGTGTTGCCATCGTTAAACCACTGGAAATTCCAAAAAAGACAACACAAAACAGGAAAGTCTAGATTTTTCCAATTGAGTGGGCATTGAAACCAAAGTTAGATTCAATCTTTGACTAGAATTGAAAGATGGGCATTGAACAGACTCCATAAAGAAACACACTTTCCTCAAAAGAAACTCATCACAGAAACAGAAACAGAAACTGAAACAGAGGAAGAAGGAAACTTTAAGCAAACAAAGAGATGGTTGTTGGAGAGAAAAACCTCGACTTTGAGTTTAGAAACCGGAGTCCCGATCTGGGTTACAGTTTTCTCCGGCGTATCCATTTACTAAACAAACAATCTTACTTCTTCTATGTATTCTCTCCCCTCTCTCTCTCTCTCTCTCTCCCTCACTCTCCCTCTCTCACTTATTTAGGGTTGAAGAAGGAGAGATTCAAAGGAGGAGAGAGAGGCGGGAAAGATGAGGATAGTCCAACACCAAAGCCAACAGAGGCCACCACAAGAACAAAAGGGTCGCTATTTGACCCCAACACTTGTCTCTCTTTCTCTTTCTCCTACTGTATACGTACGTATCTCTTGGCTCATCTCTCTGTCTTTAATACTTTGAGAAACCACTTACCTTTTTGTCTGTAAATATCGTATATTTTTGCTTTTAATAAAGTAACGGACATCACCTTAACCTTTGCTCCATTTTTTTCTCTTCTCTCTGTTGTGGAGAAGAAGAAAGAAGCAAAACAATTAACTGCAAAGTCCTTTCGTTGCTTCTGTTTTGTTTGTATCTAAAAAAGGTTAAAAAATAAAGAGAAAAATAAAATAAAGATAAATTATTCTTTTATTCTTTAATAATCTGATTTATTTGTTGGTTTTGCTTTTATATATTGTGGTTAGCCCTACTGACTTCGTTGACTACTTGTCACCGTTGATATACCATTTTTTCTACCGTACTTTATTTGACTATATCAACTGTGTGGATTTGTTAAGATACACCTAATCGAACTTATTACAGAAAAATAGAGGTTTATCACATCATTTGACTTTGTCATTTTTATGTCCTTTTTTTTTCTGTTCCAAAATATCATGTAACGATAAATTCATTTTATCCAGAGTGCTCCATGAATATAATGGTTTACGATTATAAAATTTATAATGTAATAAAAATAATAAAATAATGTTATATGGTATGCGTTGGATTAAAAAAAAATTAATGGTACACATTGGAAACTGAATGAGAGAGGAACACGTTACAAATTACAACTTACAATGCTTTTAACCTGGAGATTTGTAATTAATAGCGTTATTTCTGCTAATCACGAGAAAGCACTTATGAGTAATCATGACACTTAAACTGAAATAAATTGGTCAATTATTCGCAGTAATAGTGATAATCATGTATGATTGTAAGTACTAGTAATTTGTTTATGTACCGTTCGGAGAAAATCAAGCCTTTTAAACTGCATGGAATAATGATTCAATCGCTCCCGTTTTATTTACCCATAGAGATTTATAGAGAAGACTTTCAGCCCCAAAAAGAAGATTTATAGAGAAGACCCACAAATATACGTCTTTCATTTCGTAAGATGCATTTTCGCTCAAACATAAAATAACTATATATCGATAGCATTAAAGTATGTTAAGGTAGGAATATTTTTGTTCTTATTTGACCACTCAAAATATTACACTTTAAACTTAACAAAAAAACCAAAACAAAAACAAAAAAATTTAGTTTAAACTTTGGAGATTAGTCGGGTATATTGTTTCGGAATCTCTTAATCATCCATAAAAATATGCTATAACTACTTAAATATATAAAACATATTTTCTTTATGTAGTTGGATTATACAAAGATTATGAAGAGTTGAATGATTGTTAGCTGATTGATATTTGATGCATATTTGACCCAAAAGTATATACGTATTTATTTTCTCATTATGGAAGGGATATACTTTGTAAAATGTGACTACTGGTGCAATAGGTTGTGGTTTTCGAAAATTAAAATTTGGTTTAATAAAGCAATTAGATAAAAGGAAAAATTTCACCATTTCCAATAGAAATCATGATATACAAATCTTATTTATTTCTGTAGAAAAAATGAACTAATATTCCACCAAACTAAATTAATGAATAGTTCTAAACACTTTTGATATGATGTATTTGTTGAAAAAAAAATGAACTAATATCAAAGCAATATATTCCACTAGGAAAAACAATATTCTCTTAAAATTTCCGTATTGCAGGCATCTCTTATCTCGTTCATCTTCACCCATATCCCATTTATTCCTTTTGTATTTACTATTTGGAGCCATTATATGCTTATTCTAGCGGGTAAGTTTTATACTGCTAGTTAATAATTTCAACGTACAAGTATATGTGTTGTAACTAACAACTTGCAAGTTTGCAATACGTCTACGTGTAAAAGAGTAGTTGAAATGTTAATGTCACATTCAGTAATAACTATACATGTTGACTCGTGAATAAAGTTATTACGCACCTACTGTGAACTGTGAATAAGTGCGTATATACAGATTTGTTGTTATCTACATAATGCATTAGCTATATATATGTTGTAGATATAATAGCTATTTATCTCTCCTGGCCAAAAATTGTCTTTACCCGTGACGCCATAAAGCGAATGAATGCTCCAAATGTTCGCTGCAGAGGGTTCTTTTCGTTGGTATATAGTTAAGTGAACGTGATATATAGAATGGGAAACATGACACGCCGTTGATATTTTTTGTTAGGATCTGGATCCTAAATTCCGCTCTCATATATGGATTAAGAGGCAGCCGATTGATTATAACCCCCAAACTAGTGATATTCACATAAAAGTGGAAAAAGAAGAGTGATTTAATAACCAAAAAAAAATATTAAAGTATATCGTATATATCCCCGAGAATTGATATGGATATAGAACCAAAAGCAATTCTTCTTCTGGCAAAAGGTGCCCCCATGCGAAAATCATAATGTCGTCCATTCTACCACATTCATGCTGCTGCTTCTCTGTCACGTGCCAATGACACATCACGTGACATCAAAAACATAAAACTAAGCATCTTTCATGATTCCTTTTATAATAGGCCATAACATTATGATCTAATTTTGTTACTTGTGTATCTATTATTGTCAGTCCTTTAAAAATATATTTTCGAGTATACGGTATACCAAATCAGGCCTTAAGAAATTGGGATATTAAAAAGCTGTTTCGTGAACTGTTTGTGCATGTCAGATTGTTTACTAACAGAATATTAAGAAATTAGTTAAGAAAATAACTGTTAAATGTTTAATCAATTAATTAAAGATCCTCTTGCATACTACAAATGGCCACAAGAAAAGCCAACGTACCCAAAGTCATCATTTAGCCTTTGCTTTTGTACCTAGAATCTCCATCCCTTTTGTTATCTGTCATCCATTTATAAATAGAATTCATCTGCATACCAAAACTTTATGTAATTTTAAATTAAGAAGTTGTAAATTTAATATTAATTAGTTTTTTCTGCTTTTGTAATATATTAAAATCAAGAACAGTTTATTAAAACCACTAAACTACACACAACCACTTTAAATTAGTGTTTGCTTTCGGAATCTATAACTTCAGAAAACTTTGTAAACATGATTTAGTATTTTCATATCCACCTGTGATGTGCAAGTCAGCAAATACTACAATGTTTGTTGTTTGGGAAAATAAATCAATTTAAAGCCTCTATTTGATAAGGATAATGTTTACCATTATCTAATACGTTAACTGTTTTGTGAGGATCCTTTTTACCATTATATAACATCTTAAACAGTATAAAAAAGCATATAGCATAGTGGTTTGTGCTAATTTTATTTTGTAAGCATCTTAATTTCAATCCGCATATATATGATGTTTGACAAAACAAAACCAAGTTATGTAATTTGTATAGTTGAATAAAAAATATTTTTTTTAACCATGTTCTCGATATATCATTCATTTTCGAATCTAAGCATTTTGTAGGATGTCAACAACGAATATTTCAAGAAGAAAGTGCACAATTCAGAACAAACGTTTAAAACAAATTTTTTGAAAAATAAAGAGAACTCAGAACAAACGTTTTCCGGATTCACAAAACGATTTTGCTCTCTTGTTGTTTGGCTTTTCTTTAGCCATAATAATCCGACTTTGGACAAGTATGAAACGACAAATGCATTTCTTTCATCTCATTGTATATACATTATTTTTTGTCCATATCTCTTCACATTTATATGCAGTTTATTTTTTCTTTGTTTCAATTTAAGTTATATTGAATATATTAGTTGACCTTGGATTTTGCAAGTCTCCCTCTTTGCTTTTCTTTCTTAAGTAAACACTAAACAATTGAAATGGAGGTCTTACTCTTACATCTTTTGACTTATGTACTTATCAAGATAAATACTCTACCTATTTTCATATTGTTTGTGTTATCTTCCGCACCCCCAGCAATTCGTGGTACGCCGTTAGATAATATTTTGTTTTCTTTGTATCTATGTTGAATGAGTTTTTATATTAAAGGATGCACTATTGATACTCGACAACAAGTAAGGCCCATAGTTTGGGTTTTAACTGACCGTTACTTGGGCAAGCACAAAGTTGCGAATCAAAAGATACATAGGCCTATGGTCCTCTGGAATCTGGATTATTAACCACCTTTATATCCCGTTCGTTGTGAGATTGTATCTAATCTTTCAAACCAAATACTTCTCACATGTAATCCTTTTTCAGAAAAGGAAATCCAGATTCCAGAGTTTATGATGTTTCATGTTAATACCATCAACAAACTATTGATGAGTTAGGGGCGGCCTAGGCCCATTTTTCTAATCACACGAAATAATACCTACTAAAGTATGCTAACGGGTGTTATTGGATAAGGGCAGGGTTTTAATTTGTTTTAGTGTAACTGAATGTAGAAGTAATTTTTGTTGAGATTTGGGAGGCTAAAAAAATGGCCAAGAAAATAATATGCTCAGTCGTCTCAGTCTCACTTCCTTCAGTAGGATTGACCATGGAACAACTAGAGTACCAGACTAAAAATATTACTACCTAATTGGTGGTTAGTCAAATATTTAATAAAATGATGGCCGGAAACCTATTCTATTTTCTTGGGGGTATGAGCTGGTTTTGCTACTGGCAAGTGGCAACCCTCACTTAACAACAATTGGTGACTGAGGTAGTGATGCCTATGATTTTCAACTTTCTCAGTTCTCACAGACGGAACATGTCGATGGTGTATGATTTCAGTCTTTTATGCTCGACAAATAACCGCAAAGTCTATGGTGCTTTTCTCTAGCATTAGCATCTGAGATTCTGAGCTTTAAAGTGATGCACTTTTGAAATTCCAAGGTCCATTAATTTTGGGCTTCAAGTGAACATCACATGGGATAGCACAAGTTGCAAATCAAAATATATGGGCCTGTTTCTAGTGTGTGGACAAACAGATGTGCATTAATTTTTTATACTATAAAATACAATTCTGAATTGTAAACGACACTGTCTTTTTTAAATTGATTTTTTTCTATATTTATTTTTATATTTCCATTTATTCACTATCTTTATAACTATTTCTATTTTCTGTTATCTTCATAATTACAAAAAACTTAAATAACTATAATTTTTTTTGACAACGCATTAATAAGAAAAAGAAATAAAATTGTTATTTGTGATTTTTAATTTAATTATTATTACCCCTAACTGCTTAAACATTTTTGAATATTATGCACGGAACAAATGCTAGTAATACATTTAAATTAAACCATATATTAATCTGCTATGTTTTAAGCGTGTATCCAAATGCTCAAAACCAAATTTATCATTTCACGTGTAATACTTTTCCAGAAAAGTTTTAAGAGTTCATTAATTAACACCGTCTGAAATTATTGATGAGCTAGGTCCATCTTTGCTTTGAGAGGAAATAAATTTTGGGTTACGTCTTCAATCAAATTTCCACTTTCAAGTGGTTTTGCTTAGTCAATGAGCTTTAACTGAGGACTTGGAGCTTAACGTGAATAGTTAAAGCATTTAAATTTTCTTAATTCCTTTTCCCCAAAATAGAATTTTAGTTAGATGTGTTCTCATTTTTCTCAAACACCAGGAATACAACACTAGCTCTGAAGATAAAGTTTATACAGTGACTGGCATACACCATGACTACAAGAAAAGAAAAAAAAGCTAGTTATCTCGTGAAAGCTTTAGTGTTTTACGATTATTTTGCAAAAGTATATTTAATTATATAAAGTATTTATCCTCTTCGCATTAGATCATTCAAACTATTCCATTATTCATTTTATAAACCAACGAAAGTCTAATACTCAAATTAATTTAAAAGAGGACAACTAAAACTTACTACTGGCTATTCAACTTTTTAATTTGGTTCTGTTCTTTAATTTAGAAAGGATAAAAGGCTTGCGAAAATTTATAAGAAGATAATCTCACAGTAAATTTAGTGATAATTTTTTCACCTATTCTGTTGGATCATATTTTATTCATGATATAAGAATTGCAAAGAGGATTAACATAAAAAAATTTTACTCAATAATAATGATTGACCATAATTTCTTAAGAGGGATGTTAGAGAGAGTTAAATAGAGTAATAGTGATTTTATGGGGAATAACTAATTTAAAAGTTATTGGTTGCTATATACGATCTAAGACATGAATCATGTTAATTGGTTTACACTAAATATCTATGTATATATATATATATATATATATATATCTCACATTGTAAAAAACTAGTAAACTTAAACAGATATAACTCAGAAGAAGTTAATATTGCAGTTTGACGAGATGAATTACCTAATTATTATCATTTTAGGCGAGGTATTATTAATTTGATATTGAGAATGAACCTACATTACTATATAAAATACTTAGACCTCCTTATTCAGTGTTAATCAAAAGACATGCTATCTAGGGAATCCTTATATCGTTTCTATGTTTTAAGGAACGGAAGATGCGTGTGTGTGTGTATTTTTACATAAACAATATAAAGATAGGAAAAAATAGTTTTTGTGTCAAGTATTCATGCACCTGAGTACATCTGTCGTTACTGTATTAATTATTAGTGATCATCATCGTGATTGCGAATAAAATTTTTAAAAGGGAATCCATTGAGTGTTGTTGTTGTTTTAAATTGAAATCTTATCTGTAAAGCATAACAAATGGAAGCGACAAAGTCGTAAATTCGCAAATAGATACAGAAAGATGTCAACCTTATCTCTTTCGTTTCACGACAAAATACAACGAACCAACGAATGTTAGATGGTACCTAACCTTGTACGTATCGTACTCTTTTACTTCTTCTTTATACTTCTTTTTCTGTTATTTTCTAATCTTCTCTTAAATTATCATACGAGAGGCATATATGGACCTACATATTGTTCAATCACGCTTTCTACAAATGTATGACGTGATTTTTGTTTTTGTTATAATTTTTTTTTATTCAATACATTTTTGAAACGAAGTGAACACTACATGATTTCAGCGTTCTTACAAGATAAGAAAATCATGTGTGTTTCCTTGAAGCAAAAAAAGAAAAGAAAAAGAAAACAAAAGCTGAATTGAAAACTGTAAGGAAAAATACGTCAAATGAGGCATATCAGTGGAAGGTAACTGACCAATCACTAGGAGAAAGGGAAAGCCGAAAACACAAGGAAAAGTACACGATTCACGACAATAATTAAATTACACACACACACATATAATCCAATATACATGCATACTTTCACTAAATTTTGTTATATCGTATACAATTTACATACGTATATATATTTGATATAGCTATAAATTACGACACAACGAAACTGTTGATATAAACTTTGTATAAAACGACATGTTTTTATCGTATAAACTAATGGCTTTATTGATATTATATTACTTTTAGGGGTGTATCTACAAACCTTTTTAAGGATGGATCTAAAAACTTTTGTGTTTACTGTTTACATATAAACTTTGGAAAGTATATTAAATAGAGATAATTACTAGAAGAGTATCAATTTGTTTGTATATTATTAGATTAGTCTTTTAAAGTTTGAAAAATGGGATAGAGGTATGAAAAGACACATAAAATTTAGGTTTTCATTTATATTACGTTTATACCATTTTCGAATTAAAAAAAAAAATCAAAAAACAAAATCAAAACAATAATTAAAAATGTTACAATATCTAAAATGAAAAAGAAATTGGGAATCAAAATTCATTTTATTTTGGTTGGAAATTTTGAAACCCTAAATGATTCTTCTCTCTTCTCTCATTGATGGTGGCATCCTCCTTCTCCAGTCTCTGGTGGCCGTTCTCCACGGTGAGTCCTCCTTCTCCTGTCTCCGGTGGCGATTCCTTCTTC
>KE155774.1:264869-275773 GCA_000411075.1 Sisymbrium irio | reverse complement strand
TTAGAAAATTGTTTAAAAATTGTTAAAAAGGTGTATTATATATTTAAAAAGTTTAAAAATTTTATAAAAAAGTTTTAAAAATTTATAAAAAAGTTTTAAAAAGTTTTAAAAAAGTTCTAAAAAAGTTTTTAAAAGTTTTTAAAAAGTTTTAAAAGAGTTTTAAAAAATTTTAAAAGAGTTTTAAAAAATCTTAAAAAATATTAAAAGAGTTTTAAATTTATTAAAAAGTTTTTAAAAAATTTTAAAAAGTTTTGAAAAGTTCTAAAAAAGTTCTTAAAAAGTTTTTAAAAAGTTTCAAAAAGTTCTAAAAAAGTTTTAAAATAATTTTAAAAAGTTTTAAAAAGTCATAAAAAGTATTAAAAGAGTTTTAAAACTTATTAAAATGTTTTAAAAAGTTTTAAAAAGTTTTAAAAAGTTATAAAAAAGTTTTAAAAGAATTTTCTTTAAAAAAATTATTCTTAAGAACTTCATTTGAGATTCACTAATGGAGAACACAATCTAATATAAGTTCACCATTATAACGACCCCACCAAAATACAATTAAAAATTCTTATACAATTGCTCTTATGCAACGACTTTCTTTTGGTTTTTCGTTTCTGGTTTTATTGTCATTGTTGTCAATATTTTTGCAAACAAGTTTAGGTAATAACATGATATATACTATACCGGATTTGAATGTAATGACAATATACCATATATTATTCAACTCATTTTTTCTTTTAATTGGATGATTACATTATAATATTATAAGTTATAAAGAAACAGTAAGACAGACACGTCATAGCTTGAAATAAGGCTGCGCCGCTACGTGTCTTTTTCATCGTATTCCTATCTCCAGCAATACTAGATTGGAACTCCATATCTCAGAGTCATCAGTTCTCTATATTTCCTTTATTATATTACAATTTACAAAACAGTTCGAGATAAAAAAAATCAGAAAAATATCTTGTAGTATATAATATTAGTTTCGTGTAACAGGTTCACTTGGATTACCTAGAGTCTGGAGCAAACATTATCATAACCGCATCGTACCAGGTAACTTTGCCTGTATTTTTAAGAAATGCGGAAAAAAAAACTAAATACAAAGATAATATTCATTTAGTTTTATGTAATTTAAGTAATTTGTGAACGGTTAAAACTTTATGTTAAAAATAAATTAATGTATATATATATAGGCGACGATCCAAGGATTTGTGGCTAAGGGTTTCTCGGTGGGGGAGGCAGAGAGTTTGCTGCGAAGGAGCGTAGAAATCACGTGTGAGGCACGTGAGATTTTCTACAACAGATGCACCAAGGGTTCTTGGGATTTTGACCACGCCGAAAAAGCTTCCCGGCGACCGGTTCTTGTCGCAGCTTCCGTTGGTAGCTATGGAGCTTATCTCGCCGATGGCTCCGAATACAGGTTCTTCCATTATTTTGACTGATCCTAGCCATCTTTTTTACATTTTAGCTAGGCATATATCTAGTTGAACGAATCAAGTGTATAATTTTTTGCTGTCCAAAGTCTTTAAACCAAAGAACTATATGTAAAAGTATTGGTCCCTTAATTAGTATAGACTGTTTTTTTTCATCATAATGGCTCTGCAGCGGAGTATATGGGGATTCTGTGAGCAAGGAGACATTGAAGGACTTCCATAGAAGAAGAGTCCAAATCCTGGCAAAATCTGGAGCCGATCTTATCGCATTCGAGACCATTCCAAATAAGCTCGAAGCCAAGGTAGATAAAGTTTTCTTAAATAGTGGTTGGACATCCTTCATATGACTTAAGATTAGTCTAGGCTTTAGTTCACTATATATTTTCGGTTCAGATAAAGTTTGCAACTAATTATTAAGGACTATTGAGTCATGTTGCTGTTTTGGCCGTTGTGATCATATTTCGTAAGCATATTAGTAAAGGGATATCAATTTAGATTCCTACCTATAGAAATATATTAATTTCCTTTAAATATATGTTATCACATACAATAGGCTTATGCGGATCTTCTTGAGGAAGAAGGTATTGACATTCCCGCATGGTTCTCATTCACTTCCAAAGACGGAGTCACTGTGCCACGTGGAGATTCAATTATAGAATGTGCGAAAGTGGCAGAGTCTTGCAAGAAAGTGGTGGCAGTAGGAATCAATTGTACTGCACCAAGATACATTCACGATTTGATTATCTCCTTGCGCAGAGTAATTAACATACATATAAAGAATGATGGCATTAGAGCTTTTCCCCCTGTTTTGTTCCTTGCAGCTGAAGCAACTGGGTTTTTTTCTTTCCAGGCGACTTGCAAACCGATTATTGTCTACCCAAATAGTGGAGAAGTATACGACGGTCTGAATAAGAAATGGATTGTGAGTGATTGTATAAAGAAACCTGGTAACTATTAAAAAAACATTACAGATCTGACCATTGGGGGATGTTTTGATGGCATTAATGCAGAAATCTGAGGAAGAATCAGAGGAGGATTTTGTGTCGTACGTGAGTAGATGGAGAGATGAAGGGGTATCTCTGTTTGGAGGATGTTGTCGGACTACTCCAAACACCATCAGAGCCATTGCTAAAGTTCTCTCCTGCAATGCTCCAGCGCCATCCAAACTCAAACTCCGGCAGTAGACTTGTCAACGATGGAGTTTCTGCGCTTGTTGTGTAAGGTAGGAGTTTAATATGTACAATAACGCAAGTGTAATGTAACCTTTTATACGTAAGTTAAGAGTGTTTTAATCTGTTTTATTTCCTTCTGTTATTAAATAATATATGTACGTACCGGATATCCTTATGTTTGTCGAAATTAAACTAAAAGTAATCGTAACTATGTTAGAGACAGACAACTGTGTGATTAGGCCGGATATGGTAATATGTGTATTATCTCATCGCGGGGTACAAGTGATGGTTTGATATTGGGATGTAGAATAAGCTTATTCCCATCTCATATGTTCTGTAAGAAAAAAATATGTGAAAAGCGGATATATAGTTATGTTATTATTGAATGTAAAGGAATAAACTTCTACTTGTCTTGTGTATATTGAAAAGAGACAATGCTTGGTGTGTGTGGAACTCGAGATTTGCGTTTTAGGGGAAATTAGTTCTTCACTTCTCCTAAGCTAAAAAAATAACACAATCAAGTGAGTTAGAGTTGTTTTGACATAGCAAATTTTATTTCTGACCAGACACAGCAAATTTTGTTCGTTATAGTTAGGTACCATCGACTCAGCTCACACATTACGTAGGTAAGGTAACAAATACGTTAATCAGCACTTGGCACCATCAAGCTGGCATAAGTACACGGTGGATGGACTCTAATAGGTTATGGAAGCCATTAAAAACTTATGTGAGGCGTGGTTTAACAAGCAAGATTGGAGAGAGTAACATTAATTGTTGACATGGCTAGAGTTTTCGGAATATAAAATCTAGAAACATTTCCTTATTTTTGTTGAGAAAGAGCTGATTCATTTCAAAATTTATCCTTGCTTTTGTAACTTACAACTTCAATAGACTCAATAGACCTTATATAAACATGACCGTACAGGCGTACGTAAGATATTTATTATAGTGGCTCCATTTCGTTTAACTTATCATAGCTCAAAATCATTGTCTTTTAATGAACACTTCACCACTGAGCAGAGCAACAAAATGATACGGTTATTTTTTAGAAATTAATAATTAATGTTTTGTGTATGACTTTGGAAATTTATTATTCATTTACAACAATATTAATATTAATTAATCAATGAGTAAATTAACCAATAGAATCCGCACAGGAAAAGGAAAAATTAATTCTAAGATAAAACATAGTTGGATTAGGGGAAACGTGAGAATAAAGATATATACTATATACATACATTAATTAAACCCTAATCTCTACTTACATCCTGAATTGCCTTTCTTCTTCCTTAGGATCGAGTTGCACACGAGAGATAATGATTATGTCCGATCTTCCGCTAGATTTGGTAGATAAAATACTTTCTAGGGTTCCAGCCATATCTCTGATACAATTACGGTCCACTTGCAAAAGATGGAAAGCTTTAATCAAAGAACGCGGATTCGCAGAAAAGCACTTTCATAGAGCTCCAAGGCAGACTCATGTTCTTATGTCGACGTTGTGGTACTATAAGCTCTATCCAATGAAGATCAATCTCAACGTTGTTAGTCCATGCCTAGAGTTTAAAGATGAACTTAGCCTAAAGGATTCCCATTCTAATAATTCAGAACAAGTTGATATTTTTCAAGTTTCTATCACTGCGACGGTTTGTTGTTATGCACCACCAAAGAGAGGAGACTCGTGGTTTGGAATCCGTGTTTGGGGGAAACCAGGTGGATCGAAACCAAAAATGATGACAAGAGCTACACTATATCTAGGTTTGCCCTAGGATACCAAAACAAGAAATCTTTCCGTAGCTACAAAATCTTGAGGTTGTGTAATCGTGATCGAGTACTTGTTGGGTTTGAAATTTATGAATTTAGCTCTGAACTATGGAGGAGGGTTTTTGATGACGTAGGTCACGTAGCTCTCGACAGCTCTATACCACGATCTAATGTCGTGTCGTTGAAGGGAAATCCCTACTGGCTTGCTTTAGATGAAACAACAAGTACTCGTAAACAAGTACTCGGTTTTGATTTTACGAGAGAGAAAATAATACGTTTGTGTCTTCCGGAATCTCTGAATGGTGAGCATATACTTCTATCTGTTGTTGGAGAAGAACAACTCTCATTGTTACATTGGAACATACTGACATCAAAGATGGAGATATGGGTGACCAATGGAATTAATACGGAAGTTGCGTTGTGGAGAAAATACCTAACAGCAGATTTACACACTTGGAGTCAGGTTTTCGAGAGTTTTTTAATCGACGAGGAGAAGAAACTGGCCTTGTGTTGCAATGTAAGTCTAGAGGGCTTCAAGAAACTAGTATACATTATTAAAGAGGACAAAGAATATCTAACAGAGATGACTTCAACTAAACTTGTAGCGAGGCCAAATATTTTCAATTATACTCCAAGTTTGGTTCAAATCCCGCAAGGTGGAGGCAACTGAAAATAATAAAACTAGTCGATATTGCAGATAAAGTTCAAGATTTTTTTTTTTTTTTTTTTGTGGTTTCAAATTTGTCTTTGTTTTTGTTGGTTTTCAGCCTTTCATGATTAAACACTTTTATGTAACTATAACTGGTAACAACTGTTTTGTGCCGGCAAAATTTAAATCGTGTAAGATGAGCTTTCTCCCGGCATAATTTAACTGGTAACAACTATTTATCGGTTAATCTCCATTAGTGAGATCGAATTGCTTGTTAGCTTGAAATAATTATGTTAACGTGAGGAGCTTTGGTTTTGCATTCTTGTTTATATGCTACTGAACCATTTACTGAACCGGTTGGTCAAGTGTTAATTTATATACTTATAAAAGTAACGAACTTCTTAAAATTCCGACCAAACTGAATCAGTTAGAGAGCCAACAACAATGGCGATATTTGGTAATGTTCTTCATCTCTCTCCAATGGTGTCAACCACCACCTCGACATCGAGACCGTTTCTTCTAAACCAAACCGACCGAACCAAACCCACGACTAAGAACATCTCATCGTCATCTCAGACAAACTCGTTAAAGAATTACAAAACCGTTGACGAACTCAAGAAGTTTCATCACTCGCTAGCGAAGCAAGGACTTGACAACGACGTCTCCGTTATAACCAAGCTTGTGTCTCGAAGCTGCGAACTGGGTACTCGTGAAAGCTTGAGCTTTGCAAGAAAGTTGTTTGATTTCACAGCCGAGTCGTACGGATCTTGTTTCATGTACAACTCGTTGATTCGTGGGTACGCATCTTCTGGGTCATGCGAAGAAGCGTTGTTGCTCTTTCTTCGTATGTTGGTCAACGGAGTTTCTCCGGACAAGTACACGTTCCCGTTTGGCCTGAGCGCGTGTGCGAAGAGCAGAGCGTATCGTGACGGGATTCAGATTCATGGGTTGATCTTGAAGATGGATTACGCTAAGGACTTGTTTGTGCAGAACTCGTTGGTTCATTTCTACGCAGAGTGTGGTGAGCTTGTTTGTGCAAGGAAAGTGTTCGATGAAATGCCTCTGAGAAATGTAGTTTCTTGGACCAGCATGATTTGCGGTTACGCGAGGAGGGATTTTGCGAAAGACGCTGTTGATTTGTTTTTTCAGATGATGAGAGATGAAGATGTAAGGCCTAACTCGCTCACAATGGTGTGTGTGATATCAGCTTGTGCTAAGCTAGAGGATCTTGAAACAGGTGACAAGGTTTATGCTTTTGTACGCAGTTCTGGGATTGAAGTTAATGATCTTATGGTTAGTGCTCTGGTCGATATGTATATGAAATGCAATGACAATGATACAGCAAAACAGCTTTTTGACCAATACGGTGGTGCTAGAAATTTGGATTTGTGTAACGCGATGGCATCGAATTACATACGCCAAGGATTAACGAATGAGGCTGTAGGTGTCTTGAATCTAATGATGGACTCTGGTGTTAGACCTGATAGGATTACGATGTTGAGTGCGATTTCATCTTGTTCACAACTGAGTAACATGCTGTGGGGAAAGAGTTGTCACAGTTATATACTGAGGAATGGGTTTGAAAGTTGGGACAACATATGCAATGCCCTGATTGATATGTACATGAAGTGTCGTAGGGAAGATACTGCGTTAACGATCTTTGATCGGATGGTGGACAAGACAGTGGTCACGTGGAACTCGATAGTTGCTGGCTATGTAGAGAATGGTGATGTGGATGCAGCATGGGAAACATTCAAAACCATGCCTGAGAAAAACATTGTTTCTTGGAACACGATCATTGGCGCTTTGGTTCAAGAAAGCATGTTTGAGGAAGCGATTGAAGTTTTCCGGTCTGTGCAAAGCCAAGAGGGTGTCAATCCTGATGGAGTGACAATGATGAGTATTGCATCTGCTTGTGGACTCTTGGGAGCTCTTGATCTTGCGAAATGGATATATCACTACATTGAGAAGAGCGAGATTCAGCTTGATGTCAGACTTGGTACAACCTTAGTAGATATGTTTTCCAGGTGTGGGGATCCGGACAGTGCAATGTCGATTTTCGACAGTTTGACAAACAGAGATGTCTCGGCTTGGACAGCTGCTATAAGAGCAATGGCTATGTCAGGAAACGCTAAGCGAGCAATAGAGCTTTACAATGAGATGATTAAACAAGGATTGAAACCAGATGGAGTACTGTTTGTTGGAGCACTGACAGCTTGTAGCCATGGTGGATTGGTCCAACAAGGTAAGGAAATCTTCGATTCAATGGAGAAAGTTCACGGAGTTTCTCCACAAGATGTGCACTATGGATGCATGGTCGATCTCCTTGGTCGAGCAGGATTGTTAGAGGAAGCTCTGCAACTGATAAAGTCCATGCCTTTGGAGCCAAACGATGTGATTTGGAACTCACTTTTAGCTGCTTGTCGTGTTCAGGGCAATGTCGAGATGGCTGCTTATGCAGCTGAGAGGATACAAGTCTTGGCTCCAGAGAGAACTGGGAGTTATGTGCTTCTGTCAAATGTCTATGCATCAGCTGGAAGATGGAACGATGTAGCGAGAGTGAGGCTGAGTATGAAGGAGAAAGGGTTACGTAAATCGCCAGGAACTAGTTTAATACAGATTCGAGGTAAGACTCATGAATTCACATCAGGAGATGAGTCACACCCTGAAATGCCGAAAATAGAAGCAATGCTCGATGAAGTTTGCCGAAAAGCGAGTGATTTAGGCCATGTACCTGATCTTAGTAGTGCTCTGATGGATGTAGATGAGCAAGAGAAGAGATTTATGCTGAGTCGACACAGCGAGAAACTTGCAATGGCCTTTGGTCTCATTAGCTCAAAGAAAGGCACAACAATACGAATAGTCAAGAACCTGAGAGTATGTTCCGATTGTCATTCATTCGCAAAGTCAGCATCCAAAGTGTATAACCGAGAAATCGTTCTAAGAGACAATAACCGGTTTCATTTCATTAGTCAAGGGAAGTGTTCTTGCAATGACTTTTGGTGATACAGAAAGCATTCACATTTCATTATCTAAGGTTCCGATACAAGACTAGATACAAAAAAAAAGAAAAAGGTGTTCAAGAACTTTTCTTTAGTCTTAGCGATCCTGGTAACTCAGGAATGATTGGATCAATCAACAAGTGATACATAGGATCAGACCGCCAAAGCTGAGCAATTTGAAGATGAGAAGAAGTGAGTCGATGGATTTCTTCAACGAGCCAGATGGTAGCTTCAGCTTTCAAAGGATGAATGATTAAATCCAAACTCTGGTCTTGAGACTCAGTATCGAATCTTGCTTGATCCCAACGTTGTAAGAGAACGTTAGTTAGGTAATGCAAAGGCTGACCATAAAGCTTCTTGATTGAGATGCTTAGCCCAACCCAACTTGTGAATGGAATCAAAGAACCTCGATTTTTCGGAAGAGGAAGTTCCTTCATGTAACCTTGATACATCTCTGCTCTTATCAGCAATGAACCTAATAGCAAAAGTAAAGATTGAAGCTTTTGGGTCAACAAAAAGATTCAAACTTTTGGGTCAAAAATGTGAATAATCGACATTACCTTCATCTTCGACGACTGTGTGAGATCTATGGAACGGAGAGAAGCCATCGCTGATCTCAGCTTCGACATTGGAAGAACCTGAATCATCTGATGCTCGAGGGTTCATCGTCACTTCACTTTGCATGGTCCCAGAGGAGCAGTTAGAGAATCTTACTGCAAATGCAAGAAATGTACAGACGGCGCCACCGAAAACTAGGGCTTTTGACCTTTTTTAAGGGAAAGAGACGAAGAGGAGGATAAACTCGTTCGAACACGTGTCAGTTAAATAACGTCACTTGTTGTCAGTTGTGTGGAGGTTAAAGGCAAACCAAAAATCTAAAATTGAATATAAGTTAAACAGTTAAACCCATGGACCGGGATCCGACCCGAATTCAACAACCCGGTGTAAAGCAGTAACCTTTAGGTTTTGAGCCGACTTTCCGAACAGAGACAAGTCGGCGATAGATTCAAACGGGGAAAGAATGCTTGCGAGGCTTCGGATTAGTAAGCTTGTCTCATATTCTTTAACTCGGCGGTTTGTGGTAACGAGCAATGCTTTCTCTAAGCCTGAGGAGTCTTTAGTTGTTGCTGCTGAGTCGCCGGAGCTTCCGTCTTGGATCAAAGACTTTCTCTCAAACAAGCCTTCATCTTCGAGTTCAGTTTCCGACGACGAAGATTTCGTTATCCCTTCGTTAGCGGGTTGGGTCGAGACCCAGAAGTTTAGTCGTGGAGAAGCTTCTTCATTGGGAAATGTCGTGAAGAAACAACCACTCGAAGATATCGATAAAGTCTGCGACTTTCTGAACAAGAAGGACGCTTCTCATGAGGATGTCGTCAACGAGTTGAGTGGTGGATGTGAAGTAGTTGTATCAGAGTCTCTATTTTTGCAAGTTCTGAGGAGGTTTAGCAATGGGTGGAATCAAGCTTACGGCTTTTTCATTTGGGCAAAGTCACAAAAAGGTTATAAGCATTCAGCTCAAGCTTACAACGCAATGGTTGACGTGTTGGGGAAATGCAGGAACTTTGATTTGATGTGGAGTTTAGTTAATGAGATGACGTGTGAATCGTCTGAGCTTGTTACGCTAGATACGATGAGTAAAGTTATGAGGAGATTGGCTAAGTCAGGGAAATATAGTGAAGCGGTTGATGCTTTCCTACAGATGGAGGAGAGGTATGGTGTGAGAAGAGATACTAATGCTATGAACAGTTTGATGGATGCGCTTGTGAAGGAGAACAGTATAGAGCATGCTCATGAAGTGTTTCTGAAGTTTTTTGATACAATCAAGCCGGATGCTCGGACATTCAACATTTTGGTTCATGGGTTTTGTAAAGCTAGGAAATTTGATGATGCTAGGACGATGATGGATTTGATGAAGGTGACTGAGTTTGCTCCTGATGTTGTTACCTATACGAGCTTTGTAGAGGCTTATTGTAGGGAAGGAGATTTTAGGAGAGTTAATGAGATCTTGGAAGAGATGAGAGAGAACGGGAGTAAACCTAATGTTGTTACTTATACGATTGTGATGCATTCTTTGGGTAAATCTAGACAAGTAGCTGAAGCTTTAGGTGTATATGAGAAGATGAAAGAAGATGGGTGTGTTCCTGATGCTAAGTTTTATAGCTCATTGATACATATTCTATCTAAGACTGGTAGGTTTAAGGATGCAGCTGAGATATTTGAGGACATGACGAATCAAGGTGTTCCTCGTGATGTTTTGGTCTACAATACAATGATATCCGCTGCGGTTCATCACTCTCGAGATGAGATGGCTCTACGTTTGCTTAAAAGGATGGAAGAAGAGGAGGAGGGATCATGTAGTCCAAACGTTGAGACTTACGCGCCGTTGCTGAAGATGTGTTGCCAGAAGAAAAAGATGAAGCTACTTGGAGTCCTGTTGCATCACATGGTGAAAAACGATGTTAGTATCGATGTAGCGACGTATATTCTTCTCATCAGAGGGTTGTGTATGAGCGGGAAAGTCGAAGAAGCTTGCTTGTTCTTTGAGGAGGCGATGCGGAAAGGAATGGTTCCTAGAGATAGCACTTGCAAAATGTTGGTGGAGGAGCTTGAGAAGAAAGGTATGGAAGAAGCAAAACTCAAGATTCAGAGTTTGGTTCAATCCAAAGTGATGACCAAGTCACAGAGTCCTTCACCTGTTCCGTAGAGTTTAGGATTTTGGAGTTCATGATGGCTCAAAAGTTTTGTTTCTGTGGAATGACACAATCATATATATACTCTGTTATATCTCAAAGCATGGTTTACTTACTGAAATGAAATGAAAAATCACATGGTTCTGTAATATTTGATAAAGCAAATCAATGGATCAGAAGTTTTGAACTTTCACATACTTTAATCACTTTGATTT
>KE155774.1:241506-253570 GCA_000411075.1 Sisymbrium irio | reverse complement strand
CGGACGATGACGACGATGAGCAGAGGCAGACGACGACGACGACGGCGAAAATGACGACGATTGTTTTCTAAAGGGAAGATACGCTTGTTTAAGTTTAACAAGGGTAAAGTAGTCAATAAGTTAAATAATTAAAAAAATTTAGTCATTTTCAGTTTTCTTAAACATTTCCGAGATAAAAACTAAGAATTATAACATTTTTGATAAATTGCCTAAAATGTTAAACCGACAAAAATATGACTACGATATTAGATTATGAAAATAGTTTAGTAGATAGTCACGAATGAAAATTTACTGGATTTTAAATTGAAAATTTACAGTTATCCAAAATTGATTAGAAATCTAACGAAATACCTAAATGTAATTTATATATTTAAAAATATTAATTATATTTAGATTTAAAATAATTAAAATTAGTTGAATACTTTTAAAAATGAAATTATCTTTTTATCTAAAATATTTAAAAATATTCAAAATTATTTGAGCTATTTGATTTTTATTCTAAGTTTCCAAAATATATATACAAAACTATAATTCTAACCGAAACTAAATTAGTTTTCTTAAAATTGGTTGTAATTTTTTAGATATTAATTAATTTTAACTTAATTTTCCAAAAAATAAAAAATTAAGAAATGGAACCAAAATTTATAAATATATATATATATAAGATTCCTAAATCTTTATATTCGAAAACTAAAAAAAGAATCGAACCGAACTGAACTTTTTACCAAGACTAATAATACTATTAGAATATGCTTTCAATAATAATCAATCTTGGATGATGGAAATACAATCAGAAGGCCGGATATAAGGAGACTGATGGGCCTTATAATGAAAGCCCATTTTATATCAAGGCGTTGTTTTAACTTTAAACTACCCCTGCCGATCGAAATTACCGAATCATCCTTCTCCCTGTAGAGAGCAGAACTCAAAGACAAGTCTTGTCCGGCAAGACGCTTGTTCTAGTTTCATCATTATATCACTCAACGAATCGGAAACTATATTCCTATTTCTCCTCGCAATCGACTGACGAAGGAATCTAAAACCTGAGATAAAACAGATCTGTAGCAGAGAAACACAAGAATATGGAGTGTGTATTCGGTTTAGTCGGGAATGGATTCGCAATCGTCGCGGCTGATACATCAGCGGTTCACAGTATCCTTCTCCACAAGAACAACGAGGATAAGATCATGGTACTCGACTCTCACAAGCTTGTAGCTGCAAGCGGCGAGCCAGGCGACAGGTAAAAGCTCCCTTCTTTTCTTCTCTCTTATGTTATGTAAAGGTTTCTGCTTTGAGAGAGAGAGAGAGAGTTTGTGTTCTTAAAGAATGTTTATCGAAATTGGGAATTTGATTAGGGTTCAGTTTACGGAGTACGTTCAAAAGAACGTGTCTTTGTACAAGTTCCGTAATGGAATCCCTTTGACTACTTCAGCCGCTGCCAACTTCACTCGTGGAGAGCTCGCTACTGCTTTGAGGAAGGTGAGTTCTTCTTCTTCTTGTTTTTTAGCTCTCTTCTTAAGAGATTATTGGTTGCTGAGGTTTTAATGATACTGTCATGAATCAAAGATTGAAACTTTCCCTCTGTAATGCTGTGTGGCTTTGATGATTAGTTAAGCTTTTCTTGTGTGGCAGTGTTGATTACTGTTGTGATTCAGTGAGTTCTGAGTTTGGTTTGTTTAGTTTAAGTTTGTTTGACTCATTACGACTTAAACTAATTATGAGATGTGGTTTGAGAAAATGCTTATGTTTCTACTGTCCTTAACTTCATGAAACTTGCTGTTACTGTTCTGTGCTTGATGAGCACTACAAGAGTTCTGAAGTTTTCTAACACTGTTGGTCTTCTGGAATATTGAATTACTGATGATGGAACTCGGGTTGAAACCTACGGTTTCTCATGTCCAAGCTTTGATTTAGAGTTTTAGACTGTCAGGGCTAGGAATGATTCCTGTCTTTCAAGGCTACTTTGGTTTACATCACCTGATTATGTAAATGTGATACTTAAGTCTAATTTGTGATCATATTTTTGATAGATATTCCCAGCATTAGCCTAGTCGCGAGGGCTAGCCACAATTAGCTCATATGACCTTTGTTCTGGATTTCCTTGTTTCTGTTTTTGCTTACGATTTGAGATAACTCACTGCTTTTATTATTGTTTTGCTCTGTTTTATCAGAACCCCTATTCTGTGAATATCCTTATGGCTGGTTACGACGATGAGAGTGGCGCGTCCCTTTACTACATCGACTACATTGCAACCCTTCACAAAGTTGACAAGGGAGCTTTCGGTTACGGCTCTTACTTCTCCCTCTCCACGATGGACAGGCATTACCGCAGCGACATGTCTGTAGAAGAAGCCATTGAACTGGTCGACAAATGCATACTTGAGATCCGATCAAGACTGGTCGTTGCGCCACCAAACTTTGTGATCAAGATTGTTGACAAAGATGGAGCTCGTGATTACGCTTGGCGTCAGTCTGTAAAAGACGTCACAACTGCTGTTGTCTGAGTTAAGTTTGTGTTTGGTTCCAGAAGTTATTACGTTTGTTCTGCTTTTGTTGGGATATTGTTGTTTTTGACATTTTTTATCTAGTTTGAGAATCAACATTGAGCAATGAGCATCAAGCAAATGATATATTACTTCAGACAGTACAAAGTAAATCTCACTCAAAACAATGACAGTAACACAAAACAAATATACACAAGCTTATTATTCTACAAAGCAGTGACCAAATAAATGGTTTTTTTCTTTCCCTATATAAATCAACAATGCATAAATCAAATCATAAAAGGAATACAAAAGGAAAGCAAATGAACAATGAAATCAGTAGAATTTGAGAGCAACGAGGCTGATGCCAAAGAAGAGAAGAGATGGTGAAAGAGCGTAGGCGGATGAAGGAGTGTTAGAAGGTCGACTGGTGCTTCCTCCGTCGTCAGCCGTAGGAGCAGCACCGTTGCCGGTTGGTGTCAAAGGCTGTGTTGCTACGGACTGTGGTGTCTGAGCTGCTGGAGTCGGCTCTGGAACAATTGGAGTTGATGCTGGACCTGGAGACATGGCCGGTCCAAACGTACCAGCAGGTCCTATACCAAACCAAAAAAAAAAAAAACTCTTATCAGTTTATCTCCCAAGCTAACTAATTATGTGATCAGTTGAAATAATGGTGTAATAAATTTCTTACCAGGAGCAGCAGCTGGCGCAATATTGGCTGTACAAAATAAAAGAAGGTCAAACATGAAATTAGATAATTGATTTAAAGAGGTAAAATATGTGATGCATATAGAGGAATTATTGAATTTATTTGCCTTTGCATTGAAGAGGGACTCTTGGCATGTTGCAAGCTTGAGGAAGAGAGACAGCAGTTGTACGGTTAATTGGAATGTTAAAAGGAACACTTCCAGTGACAATAAGACAAAGACATCCCATTCCTCCTGTAGTCAATGACCTCAGTGAGTTACAACAATCAGACGACGGTGTAGTTCCATTGCTTGTGCTGTTGGTTAAGAAGCTCATACAAGGACCAACGGTGGTCATCATAGACGGTGTACATTGGCTAAGCGGCGGTTGCTGGCTGTGAACTGGAAAAGCTAGCACTGCCATCAAGGCCAGAAAGGCGGTTATAACCGGAATCCTCGACATTGTTGTTCGATTAAGCTTTGTTTGTTGTTCTTCTTAAGTGAAACGTTTGTGGTTGTGCGTTTGAAGTGTGTC
The DNA here is from genome assembly GCA_000411075.1 of Sisymbrium irio. Taxonomy (NCBI): domain Eukaryota; kingdom Viridiplantae; phylum Streptophyta; class Magnoliopsida; order Brassicales; family Brassicaceae; genus Sisymbrium; species Sisymbrium irio. The sequence continues at coordinate 249,866 of KE155774.1, read as the reverse complement.
TTGTATTTTTGTGATGAGAAGTAAGCAATTGTGTGATTTGTTATATAGGTAGACAAAAGTGGAGGGAACGAAGGAAGTGTGTATAGGTCAACTACTATAACTAATTATGCTCTTATTTCGTTAATAGGGTCGTTGTTGGTAGTAAACTAGCCAATGGGATGAGGACGCTTGTACAAAGGAGTGTTGTAGTTAGCTGTCTTAATTTCGTCTCGGATTGTATTAGATGAACCACTCTTCCCACGGTTGTTCTGTTTTGGTAACTAAACAAGAGATTCCATTTTAACTTAACCCCATTAATATCTTTCTGAGTTACGACAAAATGGTCTCCCAAAAGTAACAAAAATTCACATATCTCAACAATGATCCCTGTGGCAAAAAAATAGATTAAATGAAGCAAATTCAATCGATATTCTATTGACATCATAGCTTGATATCAATTAGCTGCGATAACTAACTTTGAAATAGCAAGAAAGAGCTAAGGCTGAGAAGAGATGAGAAGACAGTAAAAAGGAGCCTAACTAACTTCTTGTAAGACAGTACAATGATTTTGGTACAAACAAACATTTGTGGTGTTGTAAAGGTTTTAACCAACAATGGTAAAGGTTTTGGTACGTAAGATAAAATGATTAGACTTTAGTAACTAACGTCTTGTAAGACAAAAACATTTTTATAGATATTTAACAAACAAACGAACGAACAAAAACATACAGTATAATGAATGAAACAAAATTCACGTAGTAATTTAAAATTCATAAATTCTTCGAATCCGACTTAGTCACCCCAAATTTTCTGGTATGAAGGAGACGTTTTATTATTCATCCCGATATGAACACGTCTCATTCGCGGCTACTAATTTTCTTAGTTTCTGGTATATTTAGTATTATCTTTTCTATACGATAGATAGTTGAACTTTCCTTCAATTTTAAAACACGGCGGCCATATGATTAAAATGACTCGCCCTTGAATGTAAGCAACTTTGAAAGATAAATTTAATCTAGAACGTCAAAAAGGCGCATAAAAAAAGATGTCTTAACTGATATATTTCGACACCTGTTGGTCTAGTCAAACAAATGGGTCAATCTAAAGAAAAAAAATAACAAGAATACAAAACAAGCACTGTATTATATAGTAATTATTATTATTACTCCCAAAACCTTAAATCAATAACAATAAGTAGTTCAACAACCCAGCCGAGACCGTCACATAGACGACCGACCCCAAATAAACAAAGGGAATCAGTTCTGTTCACAACACAACAATTCGTGTCCAAACAGACCCAAAGACAACATACTTCACAGAAACTGTTAGAAAAGTAGGAGAAAGTTGGTCACCCAAATTAAGCCACCCTTATTTATATCCTTCATTTAATCCCCAAAGACTCCACAAATCCAATCAAACAAACAAACACAACACAAAGCAACAAAACTCAAAAGTATTCTATTCTCTCCAAACACATCTCAAGAAAACATGAAAATGGGAAGAGGTTTAGTGTTGCTAACAGTTTTTATCGCTGTGATCTCTTCTACAAGAGTCTCTGCTCAGTCGTCGAGTTGCACATCCGCGTTGATCAGCATGTCGCCGTGTCTCAACTACATAACCGGAAACACTAGCTCTCCTTCTACGCAATGTTGCGGTCAGTTGAGAAATGTAGTCCAGTCTTCTCCTGACTGTTTGTGTCAAGCCCTCAACGGTGGAGGCTCTCAGCTCGGTTTCAACGTTAACCAAACACAGGCTCTTGCTTTGCCTAGGGCTTGTAATGTTCAGACTCCTCCTGTCAGTCGCTGTAACACCGGTAAGCATTTTCAAGAAAAGCACTTTTATCAAGATTGTTCCAAACCCCCAAAACTTGTGAATCTTATGCAGTATTATTACATTTTTGCAGGTGGTGGTGGTGGTTCTTCCGCTGACTCTCCTGCAGATTCACCAAACTCTTCAGGTAGATGACTGTAAACTTATGTAAGGAAGAAACACCAATCTCAATATGTTTTCTGTTATCTAATGCATCCATGTTGGGGATCTTTTGTTAGGACCAGGAAATGGATCAAAAACCGTACCAGTAGGAGAAGGAGACGGACCATCGTCTGACGGAAGCTCTATCAAGTTCTCATATCCTCTTCTTACCTTCCTTTCCGCAGCTTCCTACATCGCAATCTTCTTGAAATACTGATTTTCCACATCTACGTTTCTCCTGAAACCGATGAAGCTTTTATATACCATTTAGATGCATTCTTTATTTTTCCCTATTTGTTCACATTTCCTTGTGACTTTGTGTGATGTACTATCTTATACTCCATGAGTCCCCTGCTCTTTTGGTGATATTGGTTTGTAGCAATATATTGGATCTCTTTTACCTTTTATAATAAATACTACTTTTTCAGAACACAGTTTGAAGAACAGAACATTAGCTCTCTAAACAAATATAGAAGTCTAAATGTTTTGTAAAGACCCAAAAATAGTACATACAAAAGATATCCTAACCGGAACGAAGTACTTGTGACAAGTTCACATGAAAGAGAACAGATTTTAAGCGGCAAGCAAATAAAGTTAGATATAAGAGGAACCATCAAGGCAATTATGCAATGAGAAGAAACCAACATAAAGACAGTAAAGTAAGAAGCCTTATAAGTCCGAATAAAATACTGTAGTCTGCAGATAATAAAAGATAATTGAGATCGACCCGATGACGAGATTAGGAAGCTGGTACTTCATCATTCTTCATGGACAAGCGCAAAAATACGTGAACTAATGCAGTGCTTTTATTTCCGTGCCTCAACTTACTAAAATTGACATTGGATGGCTGGAGTGGATTCTCTTCACAGCTCAAGCTAAATGGAAGTTAAAACTTCATCACCATTGTGAGCGCTGAAAGAACTGAACGGCTGGTCTTCTTGAAACATCAACTGTAGAACGTCAACCTGTAAGAAACAAGATGAGAAGAAGATGACCATAACGACCTGTGTTTCTCCACATATTACTCCCGTTTACATTTCTTTGTGAGCTTTAGCCACATTATTATCTTGTGAATGTTTTGAAAACTTTTATGAATTTGAAGGCCTTAGTGACATGATATAGTAATACATCAAAATGCATTGATAGATCCACTTTTAGACGAGACCAACACTTTTCAAACAAAGCTTATGAAACAATTTAACTTACCATTAATAGAAAACAAGCACATTTTATCTTTGCTAATGTTACAGAAAGTATAAAGGTTATCAGTAACAAGAATGAAAGTTGATACATAAAAAGTGACTTTCTACAGCTACTAAGAATGTGACCGAGATCGAACAAACTCCTCAAGTTTCTCCCAGACTTCTAATGCTGCAGCCCGGTCTTGATGCCGCTTATTCTTGCTGATCTGATTAGTTCAGTAAACAAAGAAGAAGTGTCAGTAAACAAAGAAGAAGTTCCTCGTTCAGTAAATCACATCTCGAATGACGATATTAACAATAACAGCAGATAAAAAGAGGTGTGTTTGGGGTAAAATTTCTCACCGAGATAATCTTCACATTCCATTGCTTCACCGTCTTTGCTGATTCAATACTATCGTCTTCAAACCGCAAGAAGAACCCAATGACTGCACACAAAAGGAAAAAGAAACAAACTTTCAGCTCCAAATTTGACAACTCAATCAAATTTCAATCCCAAGAAAACAAAAAAGCTAACATCTAATGACACTCCTAGAATCATTTTATTCGCTTACTCTTATTGAATATCTCAACATGGTCCTTGAAAGGCCAATCCTTGAACTGCCAATCTTTCCCCAACACAAAAACCGCAACAACACGGTCCCAATCATCAGGCTTCAGAGCAGAAGGCTTATCCCTAACTTCGTAAGCAGTCACAACTCTCTCTCTATCTCTACTAAACTTCTTCTGAACCGTAATACAATCCGGCTTCACCCCTTTCATCTGCTTAGCCTTAACATCATTCGGTATATAAACACCATCCTCAAGAAACTCCTTAACATTATATATAGTGATCAGCGTCTGAAACGCACTCGGCACAAGAATAATCGGCACACCTTCTCCAATCTTCCCCGCCTTAAAATGAAGCTTAGACTTAGCGTTTGCGTCGTAACCAGAATCATCACCACCTCCACTAAACCCTACAATCCCTCTCTCCTCAGCACCCATCAACCTACTCTTAGCAACCAACCCATCTTTCCTCTGATGAGACTCAATCCTCTGCCTCTCCTCTTCCCTCTTTGTCGAATTCACCAAAACGCTATAGAAATCTCTGTTCTTGCACTGAAGAATCGCGTCACGGCTCTTCAACGGCCTCTCGTTGGACCTAATCAGCATAATGTAGTCAACATCCTCGCCGGATTTACCAAATTCCTCGACTTCCATGTCCTCGATGGCGTTTTCTCGTGAGACGAAAGCAGAGTTGTCTTGATCTGGTCTGTACTCTTCGTTCTGCTTCTGGCTCTGTGCGTTCTGCTGCTGGAGCAAGAGGAAGTCGATTGAGTCTGAGGAAGCTACTCTTCCGGTGAGGTAATCGAGGAGTGGCTTCCGATCTGGTAATGTCACAGCGGGGACAGCGTTCTTGACTGTTGACTGCATGTACTCTCCGAGTTTCAAGTGGTGGTTCTTCACATAGTGTACTAATGCTTCTAAAGTGTAAAGGCTCCCGCTTTTCGATCTGTAAGCTGTCTCCGTCGCGCATGGAAACGAATACTCCGACCCGAATCGGTAATTGGCTCCGACCCGCTCTATTTTATCCAGGTCTCCTCTCGTCGTGAAATCCTTCAGCACCGATAACGGATCCATAGTTTCAGACACAGAGATAGAGAGATCTTTAGGGTTTATGCTTACAAAAGCTCAAACAGAGATTCTTGTAAGAAGAGAGAGTCAAAGAGATGAGGGTAAATATGTAATTTTCGTGTAACTCTAATAAGATAGGCCCAAACAGTTACTGGGCTTCTTCGATGAGATGATATACACAATCGGGGTAAATATAAGTTTAGAAATGTGAATTAAAGAAAATAGGCCCAATTAGTTAATGGGCTTTTTAATCCTTTTTTGTGGTTATATATCGTTATGTTTTTAATTGCGATACAAGTTATAACCATAACCATAACTATGGAATCACCAAGTATCTTCCTCCGGGCGTTTGACCCTTCAGACGCCGAAGATGTTCTTAAATGGGCCGGTGATGATGACGTCACGCGTTACCTTCGATGGAACTCTCTTAAAACAGTGGAAGAAGCGAGACAACACATTCTCCTAACGGCTATACCACACCCATGGCGCCGTTCCATATCTCTCGTTCATGATGGTCGTTCTATCGGTTGTGTATCCGTCAGGCCTGATTTTGGAGATGGTATGTGTCGGGCTAACGTTGGATACGCCGTCGCCAGAGAGTTTTGGGGACGGGGGATAGCCACGGAGGCGGTGAGGATGGCGGTGGAGCATGCTTTTGAGGTTTTTCCGGAGGTTGTGAGGCTACAAGCGGTGGTGGATGTGGAGAATAAAGCGTCTCAGAAGGTCTTGGAGAAAGTCGGGTTTGAAAAAGAGGGTTTGCTTAAAAAGTATGGTTTATGCAAAGGAGTGGTTAGAGATATGTTTTTGTATAGTTTTGTGAAGGAAAAGGGAGAAATGGGCAAGTAACGTGATAATATGCGTTTTATACCAAAATGATTTGGAAAGAAAAATATGTTTACGGTAACGAGTGATGATGCATCTTGTCTCCATGTTCTATGTCATAATAAGTTGTTTTTTAGTCGTGTGATATATGAATCTATGCATGGTTGGTGACTTTTTCTCTTTCTTCAGTGTATTTCTTGTTCAGTTGCCTCCACGAAAATTCTGAAAAACTATAATAATCTCAACTTTCATAAATTCGGGAAATAAAGAAAAGATTATGGAGGTTTTGTCCATTGGTCACCAAATAACATATTCAATTAGATTTTAACGGTAACTGTAGTACCGTTTGAAGTATTGTAAAAACAAAACTAATTTACAGAACAACAATGATTTAGATGCAGCTCTATAGAACACAAAGAATGATCGCATCCTTAAACGGCCGCGGTAATGTTCAAAATTACGGCTCACGAGAATAATAATAAGAATTTGAGGGAAATTAGCTGATTATATACTCTAGAATTTAACTTCAAAAATACACATTATTATCTAGTTTATAACGTCCATTTTACAAAAAGCTCTCACCGAGATTCTTGAAAAGAGAAGATATCTAAAATTGCCAAATAGGCTATAAAAAGTGGGTAAACTAGCAATTTGATAATCGCGACGATGTGATTCAGATAAGATAGGCCCAAATAATTAATTAAAACGGCCCTTACAAGCCTAGTAGAATCATCTATTCAACTTTCTGGTATACATATCGAGTTACATACAGTATATAGTCCTTTTTCAAGTTATACAGCTTGTAAGTTGTAACCATGGAGTCACCAAAAATTTTCCTTCGGCCGTTTAATCTCTCAGATGCAGAAGAAGTCCTTAAATGGGCCGGCGATGATGACGTCACACGTTACCTTCGATGGGCCTCTATAAAAACCATAGAAGAGGCCCAACAACACATCCTAACCAAGGCCATACCACACCCATGGCGCCGTTCCATCTCTATCCTCGACGACGGTCGTTCGATCGGTTACGTCTCCATCAAGCCCGGTTTGGAAGATGGTAGGTGTCGGGCCAACCTTGGATACGCCGTGGCCAAAGAGTTTTGGGGACGGGGGATAGCCACGGCTGCGGTGAGGATGGCCGTGGAACAAGCTTTTGAGGTTTTTCCTGCAGTAGTGAGGCTACAAGCGGTGGTGGAAGTGGAGAACATAGCTTCTCAGAAGGTTTTGGAGAAAGCTGGGTTTGAAAAAGAGGGTTTGCTTAAAAAATATGGCTTTTGCAAAGGAGGGGTTAGAGATATGTTTTTGTATAGTTTTGTTAAGGATGATTGTTTATCTAATAATTAAGAGAAAAATATAACATAATAAGATATGATCTTTGGTTGGCAAAGAAAAAGATGTCTACGGCAACGAGTGATGGCCCCTTTTGTCTCCATGCTCTTATCATCATCTCACATATGTTGTTGTTAAGTCTTGCCATATGAATTATGATCGATGGTGACTTTCTCTTACTTTCAACGTTTTTCTTGTTCATTTGCCTCCATGAAAAGACTGAAGAAACAGACGATATGATCATCTCAACGTCACTGAATCGAAAAAAAAAATAACCTGTGGGTTTGTCCATATTATATCACCACATAGCATTTTCAGTTCAATTTTTAAGGTAGCTAGTACCAATCAAAGCCAATGTGTTTTACCCATAATAATATAGAGGTCTATTTCTGCCGAGAAACAACACATATTTGCTAATATGCAAATATTAGAAAAATGATTATTTCTCCAATTCGCCACATAAAGTCTAGTATGAATTGTTCTTTATACGATAACCTTTATCTTGTTCCTACTTCCTATTCCGTTCCAATAGATTAATATTTGTTGAGTATGAAGTCTACACAACACTGACATGGCGGCATCTATTACATTAAAGAAACTATTCGGCATTATACATTTTGGATGGATTATTTAGTGTTACATTGAAAAAAAAATTGGTACGTCATAGTCGGTCCATGTATTTAATAATTTTAGGAAAAATTGCCACACAAAAAAAAAAAGAGAGAGAGAGTGAAAAGTCTTTGAGAAGTATCGAGGAGCACGCATGCATCTTGAACAGAAGTCATGCATAGTGTCGTCAAAATACGTTTTACATTTCTTGTCCTATCAATCTTAAATGTGTCAACTTCATACTCAACTACTTACATATAAACTTACTTTTATACAAATTTCATCTACATATACTGTGAGACCGAAACCTCACAAGGTATTTTACGTTAAATGTATGAATTAGTGTTTAGTGGAAAGATACTAATGCGAGTAGAATAAACGTATAAGATTGATCAAATCGACGAATTAGATTATATAAAGTTGAATATATCAGTACAAGAGTTCGTAGAACGTAAAGAGGGTCCCTATTCTGTTTGAGTCGAGCTCTTTTTATAGACCTTCTCTGTTTGTTGTTATCTTCCCTGGATCTCGGACTCCAATAGCTCGCATCTCCAGTATTCTCGGACTCCGCTAGTGTGTATCTTCTCGATCTCCGGATACCGGCTGACTTATTCCTCAGCTGAAGGTGGAGAACACGTTGGGCCTATTATTTACTTCTCGGCCCAATCCATTCGTCAAGTCCAGCCGAGGCCCATAATCCAAGTGGTGAATTTATGGCCTAACATAAGCCCCCTCTGCCCATTGGTCGAATATTCAGCGTAAATGGGCGGAAAATCTACTTTTAAGGATACCTCGAAATCCGCGGGAGGTAAGATTATCGACATCAAGAACAGCG
>KE155774.1:215085-226687 GCA_000411075.1 Sisymbrium irio | reverse complement strand
GGGCTCGCCATTGTCGATTCTCTCATCCAAGAAGAAAACCCGGAACCCGGATTCTCCCGACCAAGATCCGGAACAGTTCTATTCGGGTCACAGCTTCGGATCCGGGTCTCGGATCCTCCAAGATCCTCGTCGGATTTCGGGATCAAAACGAAGAATTCTTCTTCTCCGGTTTCTTCCCCTCAGTGTGAAGAGACGAAGGAATCGGCTACCGGGTCCGGGTCGGGTCTCGGGTCAGCCCGAATCTTCACGGGCTATTTCTCGACCAGCGATATGGAATTATCCGAGGACTACACGTGCGTGACGTGTCACGGGCCTAACCCGAGAACGATCCATATATTCGATAACTGTATCGTTGAGAGCCAACCCGGCGTCGTTTTCTTTCGAAGCTCCGACCCGGTTAACGAATCCGATTATTTACCACCCGACAGCTTTCTCAGTACCTGCTGTAACTGTAAGAAGAGTCTTGGACCTCGTGATGACATTTTCATGTACAGGTAAATTCATATTTTTTTACACTTTCAATCATATGAATAACAAATGAATTTGATATTTTTGTAATTGAATTTTGTAATTAACAAATTTTTGTGGTGGTTTAATTTGCAGGGGAGATAGAGCCTTCTGTAGCAGTGAATGCAGGTCTTTGGAGATGCTGTCGGAGGAAAATGACATTTAATGAAATAAGCTTATTGAGAGATTAAAAAAAATGTTATGATAATGACTAAAATAAATAAGAAACTGTAGTATTAATTATTAATATGAAAATGTTAGGTATAAATTTTGTTTAGTTGCTTTTTTGGCCTCGGGGCAGAGTTTGGTATCTGTATCTATGTATTATGTGTCTACATGCATAATCATATACATCTTTTACTTAATCGTTACCTTAAATCTGTAATAATAGTTGAAATAACAATAATTAAAGCAGTAATTCCATTTCCGATGATGTTCAATACAGAAATGCAAACATTCCTACTCTAAAAGAAAAACAATGAATCCATTTTCATGTTTTAAATCCTATGTGGATCTTTTTTAGTAGTTGTGGCTAATATAGATCACGAAACGTTAATTATTTTCTATCCAAATATGAAATTAAGTTAACTTTTACTGTTTTTCTTGTTGACAAACTCTTTCTCAATGCTCAGGATCAAATCCAACCCTTCAATAACTTTGCCTAACAGGCCAGGAAAACACGAAATGCAAACCATCCAGTTCACTACACTCATTCGTGCAAATCATAAACTGAGATCCGATGGTGTTAGACTGTTAGGATCACATGATCATGAACTGCATGTTATATATATAATGTACCGCTGATATTTATTTATTTGGATACATATTTCTAAGAAATTTAAAAAGTTTTTAAAGTAAGTTCAGATAAGTTAAAATATTCAAAGGATATATAACGAAAACCTGTAAGTTACAATAAAAGTGTTTGTTTTTTTACTACAAATTATACCAACGCACTTATAACAATAACTTATACATATATATGACATAAGAACCCTTCACAGGTACAAAGAAATGTAAATTACAACATATTAATAATCAATAAGGAAACTAAAACACACCACAAGTGAAGCATTTCGTTACAACAATACTATTAGAGATACATCAAACAAACGTAGCATTTAAGGACTCGATGTAGCTGTAGAAGGTGGTGGAGAGAGGAAGGGAAGGGATGGGAAATTCGTCCGAAGAGAAGGGATTGTTGTTGGGAACGAAGGCAAAGTTGGCATTGAGAATGGAGGGATTGAAGTGGGAATGGTGGGAAGAGGTTGTTGTGGCAATGTTGATGGCAATGGAGGTAATCCCATTGTTGGGATTGGCAAATTTGGAATTTGAGGAAGAGGTTGTTGCTGGAGAAGATGGCGTGAAGCTGAGGAAGTATTGATCATAATAGAAGAGAGACTCACCAAGAAAACAATGAGAAAGAGCTTGTGTGATGCCATTTTGGGTGTGTTGATGATTACTTATGGTTAAGCTACTCTCTAATTGCTTCTTCCCTTGATGGCTTAATGAGAAATTCAGGGATATGCTATTGAGTTTATATAGTGGCAAGAGAGTATATGGCTTACAAAGGACTTTCGTGTAATATATTTTTATATGGTTTTTGGTAGGTTTACGGTTTTTGTGTGGTTGGCTTACCACACAATAGCTTGACAGTCTATATCGAAGAAACAGAGACAAAAACTTTATTCAAAGAACAGAAAGTGAGGAAGCTTTAGTTTGTCACCAAGATCAAAACGATTCTAACACTGATATTCATAAATGAGGCTGCAGATAACGGCAGCCAAAGTTAATTTCATATATAATTTGGTGTGATACAAATTTACTTGTGTTGTAAATATGTAAGTGTTTTTATTCTCTTTTATAAAACCAAACTGTCTTTCCGGTATTTGAAATTAAATCTTTTGAAACAAAACGTTACAAATCACAAAACTATGTACGTTCTGATGAATGTATCTCACGGTGATTCTCACCAGGGGTGATGCAAACCTTCATGGTGAATCCCTTACGCATCATATAGGAAGGAACCAACACGAAATTGTCTTCGGGCTGTTCCGAACTCACTTTCTGAATCCTCTTCACCATGAATCTTTGCTCCAGTGTTTTCTTCGAGGTTCTCAACACAAGACTGCAAGAGAATCTACTCGTTTTAGTTCCCAAAGGTGCAATGGAGCTCACACTTACAAACATACCGTGCGATCCTTTAAAACTTTGAACGACAATCAGTTCCTCATCTTTCTCTTCTCTTAAAATGGTGATCTTCTCACTTAGGCTAAACTCAATACCTAAAGGAGTTTCCCACACAAAACGAATCAGGCCTTCCTTGTGTTTAGCAGTCACGTGTTTCTTGAGACCCTCGTGTATGCCGATATGGTTGCAGCCACGCACAGGGCATGAACACGGTGCGAAAACACACTGCTTCTCATGGCTAGAGCGATTATCGTACGTTGTATTCTCTTTACATCTGTATTTGGTGTCTGGACATGTCACTCTAAATGCGTTAGTGATTTTCTCCAAGGCTCTGCAACGATTATTAACCGGGAATTGACAGGAAGGGCATAAGTTCTTAATTCTTTTGCAGCACGGAGAACAAGCTATATGGACATTACTACACTACAAAACATGTCATTAATGTTCTTCACTATTTTACAAGAAAATAGAGAGTAACTTGATATATAGGAATCCTTAAAAACCGTACCTGAAATATAGGAATTTCGAGGGACTCGCAGCAAATCGGGTATTCGAGAAGATCTGGTTCCAGCAGCGTCACAATGGTTGATTCAGCCTCTTCAGCTACTTTTTCATCCATTTTCTCATTGGTTGCCTCTTCGTGAGCCGATGGTTGTTGTCTGGCCAATCTCCAATTCATCTTCACCCAATCTATCAGCTGGTGCATTACGCATCGCCCACTATACCTCAACAACAAACTAATTATGCATACCACGAAACTGCTCATCAACATGTTTGATGTGTTATAAGCAGTAATTTTATTTCACACCTTTATAACAACATTTAATCCTAAAAGCCTTAGGAAAAGGAAAAGGAAAAGGAAAAGAGTAAGTAAATCCTAATTAATAAAAGATATATAATTATGAATAAACCATCAAGCAGATATATTTCCAAGTTAATCCATCAATTAAAACTGTATGATTCTGACATCGGGGTTTCAAAAGGTTTTGAATTTCTGACCAGACCAAAACCAAAAACCTTGTGGATCAAGCTATCTCTGAATTCTTTATTTTTGGTACTAAAACACAACTGTTTTTATCAACAATCTTATTTTGACACGTCTGTTGATTATCAGCCTTTCAATGGTTTTTTCTTCGAAGTGAAATTTCTTAGAGTATGGGAAAAATTCCTCTCATAAAAAACACTTTACGCACCTGATATTTAACAATACTGATGTATATATTCGTGTATGTGTGTGCTCTGATTCCTACATAGCTGAATAGCTTATCCATATAGATGTGCGTGAATATTTCTTATGGTTGGAACTTGGAAGTTAACTACCTTTTGTCAACATAAATATAATGAAAAAGAAGAGGATCCAAAATTCATCTGCTACTTTTTGTGTTTCAGGGAATGTAATTAAATAATGTATTGTGTTACTTGTGTTACCAATTTGCTTGTGTTATAAATATGTAAATGTTAATTTCAGTTCTCTTGTTGACTATCAAACTATCTTGAGGTACTTGAGATACACTCTCTTAAGCAAAATGTAATAGAATCACAAAACTATGCACATTCTGATGAATGCACCTGACCACGGCTGATGCAAATCCTCATGTTGAATCTCCTACGCAGCATATAGGAAGGGATCAACACAAATTCCTTTTCTGGCAGTTCCTCACTCATTTTATGAGTTCTCTTCACCATGAATCTCTGGTTCAGTGAGCTTCTCGAGGTTTTCAATTCCAAACGTTATGAATTCTCTTCACCATGAATCTCTGGTTCAGTGAGATTCTCGAGGTTTTCAATTCCAAACGGCAGGAGAATCTGCCAGTTTTAGTTGCCAAAGGCGCAATGCAGTTAGCACTTAGAAACATACCGTGCGATACTTCCAAACCTTGAACTACAATCAATTCTCCATCTTTCTCTTCTCTAAAAATAGTGATGTTCCCACTAAGGCTAAACTCAATGGTTAAAGGAGTTTCCCACACAAAACTAATCAGGCCTTCCGTGTGTTTAACATTGACGTGGTTCTTAAGATCCTTGTGTGAGCCGGTATAGTTGCAGTCACGCACGGGGGAGGAACACGGTGCGAAAACACACTGCTTCTCATGGCTATAGAGATCCTCGTACGATACATTCTCTTTACATCAGTATTTTGTATTTGGACATATCGCTATAGATGCTTCAATGACTTTCTCCATGGCTCTGCAACGACTGTACCCAATAGGGAATTGATAAGAAGGGCATAAGTTCTTAAGTTTCGTGGGGCACAGAGAACAAGCTAGATGACCATTCGCACACTGCAAGATAGAAGTCACAGCACACAGTGTTATCACAAAACAGCTGTACATAACATCAATATCGTACATAACATCAAACATTGGTCACTATCATTAGAATTATTACCCAAAATCGAGAGAGAGAAAAGATATTAACTTGCAAAACAGGAATATTTAGGAACCAAACCTGATATATAGGAGCCTTGAGGGGCTCGCAGCAAATCGGGGATTCCAAAAGATTTGGATCGAGCAGCGTCAGGGAAACATGAGAATCTTTTCCGGTTGAGTCGTCTGTTTCTTCAGCGACTTTTTCAACCTTGTCTTCAATGGTTGTCTTTTCCTTAGCCGGACGCTGTTGTCTGGCCAATCTCCTATTCCTCACCCAATTCGTCACCCAAACTATAACCTGGTGGATTACAAATGCCTCATAAAACCCCCCAAACAAAGTAAGGAATCCGATGATACCGATCATCAACACCTAAAAGAAGTAATTAGATATTAACTTATTATTTCACAACTTAAAAATAATATGAAAACCATAGTAACATAGAAAATCCTAAACTCCAATAAAAGGAAAGATAGACATTATGTATATATTTAATAAAGAAAGAAAAATTGAGTTCAACAAGAAATTTAATTTTTGTGGAAGCTCTTTTTGTCTTGTGTTACATCAGATCCTGAAAATCCAATTTATGCATATGTATGTAGTTCCAGAGAGTTTGAACTAGTTGTGTAAAACTTCTGGACTGATTCTTGCTTCGAAACATCTGGTATGAATCTCCTAGTAAGAAGTCTCTTCAGCTTCTCCCAACTCCCAAGAATGAATACAAGAAGGTTCAGTGGGAACTAGACCAGCTCGACTAAGTACAACCCGACCAGTTCGACCAACTTGCTTGGTCTTGTTACAAAAAGCTTTGTCCATCATTGGTGTGGTGCTGGTGCATATTGAATCATTCATCGTGGATCCGTATGTTGTTGCGGGAAGAACTGTTCCTCATAGTTGAACTCGATCGACCATAATAGGATTAGATCATAATCTAATAGACTAACAAAAATCTTAAACAAGAAACAAAAAATCTTCAGTGCTAGTTTTTGAGTCCTTGTTCCTTTTCCTTACGTAGTGTATGTGATTAAGTATCACATGTGACACGGCAAAGTCCATGGGATCTACTCATTTAATCCGACCAAAGTGATTGATTAAATCCATTCTCACTTTCTGCTTCCCTTTTTAAAGACTTCTCAAGGAAGATTTTTCAAAATGTTTACTTCCACTCGTCTTGCTACTGTATAACAGTTTTCAAAGCAATTCTCAATTAAATTCAAAAAGTAAAGGTGAAATCAAAACTAGAAAAAAAATTCCATTGTTTTCAATATTCAACTCGTTTTTGGAAAAAAACTTGCCTCTTTATACTCTTTATAGAAGCTTTCTAAACCCTCTCCTAATGTTCTCAGCTGCAACATTGGAGTCTCTTGGGCGAGTGATGAAAGGTAGTGTGGAGTATCGTGGATCGTTTGAGGCCACAATGGAACCACAGTCGCCGTTCTTATATAGAGGTGGTCTCCATAGTGGAAGCAGAACTAAGGGGTTATTCTGGCGCATTGACTCTATGAGGCAGAAGCATGGGGCGAAGTGAAAACCAGATGACCATTATTACACTACAACACCGAACACAAGAAAACGTTGTATAAGCACTTCAGAAAAAGGAGAACTCATGTGAAAGTTCATAGAACAGCAATTAAATCCTATTTTCATTTTATAAATTTCATGTGTTTCCTCATCTTTGGTTACATGTTGTGTTTGGTATTTCAAATATTTTAAACCTTACACATAGTCTTAAGTAACTCAAGGACTTATATGGAATTGTGAATCACGGTTATTCATGAAGGAGCACCAAACCTGAAATATAAGAATCTCGAAGGGCTTGTAACCAATCAGACAGTCCAGAGAGAGTAACAAGAAAACGATCATGGACATGTCAATATGCCAAATTTAATTCTAGAAGAGGAAATATTAGAGAAAATTCTAGAATTATTTTCTTCCTTACAAAGTAATTGACAGAACACAAGGAGGACAATGATATAATTAAAGATTACACGTCAAATGATAGCAAGCGTAATCTGTTAATTTAATTTCGATTCAGTCTTGATCAATTCCTATCATGCTCATGTTGAACAAGTTATATTTTAAATTCTAATAGTCAGTCCTCTGTTAAACCTTTAAACGAAGTCTTGATTACTTTATTTATTTTAACAAGGTTAAACGGTTTGAACATGTGTCAAGCTTAATCAAATCCGATTCAAATATTTTAAAATCAGTTCAGAGAAAATACTAAAAACAACGAACTGATTGGTTTATAAGTTCTAATTGAACCAAACCGTTTTGCAGAATTTCCCATCGGTTTGGAACTCAAAACTGAACACAAACAAAAAAAAGTGTGTAAGGAAAACCAACTCAATGGTTTGGTGGTTTCAAAAAGAACTTAATCTATTCGGTTCCAAAAAAAATTTGATTTTGACAAATATTTGGTATATTTATGCTAAATTGGTTATACATTATTTCAATTGGTTATACTTCAGTTTTTTGGCATTTTGGCATATCAAAATAACACGAACATAACTCAGTCTTCTACAACACTCATCAGTGAAAACCCCCAAACTACCAAAGACACAAGAACCATCACAAGATAACAACAGGGAATGAATTTCCAAAGAGAAGCAAATAACGACAAGGCGGTTTTAAAGACACATGATGATGCAAACGATAAATACAAAATTTAATTGGAACAAGAGAAGCAAAACAAATACCAACAAGATCAGCAAGATGAATTTTACTAAAACTTGTGATGCAAAGGATAAGTCACACGACTAATCCAAATAAGAGAAACAAGTACCAACCAACAAGATGATTTTATCATAAAGTTGTGATGCAAAGAATGAGACATGATTTTGCAAAAAAAAAAAAGAAGTTATACACAAAATCTATATATAAACGATATGACCATAAACATATGAAAAATATATGAAACAGGGACAAAAACACAAACAAGTTATAAGCCAAATTTGATAAACGATATGAGCATAAACATATGAAAAAGAGACAAAAACACAAACAAATTATAAGCAAAAAAATAAAATAATAGATATGTATATATAAACGATATGAAAAATAGACAATATGAGCATAAACATATAAAAATAGACAAATGAGCATAAACATATGAAAATAGACAATATGAGCATAAACATATGAAAAATAGACAAATGAGCATAAACATATGAAACAGAGACAAATGAGCATAAACATATGAAAATAGACAATATGAACATAAACATATGAAACAGAGACAAAAACACAAACAAGTTATATGCAAAATCTATATATGAGCATAACATATGAAAAATAGACAATATGAGCATAAACATATGAAACAGAGACAAAAACACAAACAAGTTATATGCAAAATCTATATATAAACATAAACATATGAAAAATAGACAATATGAGCATAAACATATGAAACAGAGATAAATACAAACAAGTTATGTACAAAATCTATATATAAGCACAAACAAAAAGAAATAGACAATATGAGCATAAACATATGAAAACAGAGACAAAAACACAAACAAGTTATATGCAAAATCTATATATAAGCATAAACATATGAAACAGAGACAAAAACACAAAAAGTTATATGCAAAATCTATATATAAGCGATATGAGCATAAACATATGAAACAGAGAAAATAATATAAACAAGTTATATGTAAAATCGTTAACAAAAAAAAGAAGAAGAACTAAGTTATATGCAAAATCTAAATATAAACGATATGAGCATAAACATGAAGAGTGAGTTATTTGTTAGAGAAAAAAAGAACACAAACAAGTTATTTGCAACATCAATGACGACATCTAAGATTTGTCCAAATATGGCTGAGTCTCAAAATAACCAAAGCCAGACCATAAAAAGCATAGCACCAGGAACGAATGAAACTAAAAAAAAGATAACATGAAACACAATTAAGAACATATGCCAAAAAAATTACAAGACTAAGTGAAACCTTGTAAAAATCATCAATCATAGAAAACAATGTAATAAAGAAAGCATGAAACTGACAAACAAAAATTGTTAGTATAACAGTCAAATCTACAACTGATATATGCAAAAATATATAAACAGACACACAAGAGAGAAAAAGGATTAAAAGTAACAAAAATAACATCCAAAATAACACAAAAAGGAATAAAACTAAAAAACTAACATGCACATATTGAAAAACAGATGACAAAACTAAGAAAAATCATGGGGAAATCAGCTCTACATCTTTAATTTAACCTTCTTTACATACATCATTACTAATATGACAAAACACATAAAAACAAAGCAAATCTCACGATAGTATGTGAGAATGTTACAGTGATAGCACTCTAACGATCAAATAAATGAAAGCAAATTATGTGTCATAGAATGATACAAACAACAAAGGTAAAAAGACAAATTCAGCAAAGAGATATACAAAACAAAACAAGGGTTGGCAAAGTAAAATCAAGCAAATTCAGCATTATTTATCACTAACTCAAGCAGCACGGATATCAAACTTCTATATTTTAGGATTAGAGAAACTAAAAGCAAAAGCAATATGTATATCTTTTAAAGGAGTTGAATGACAATAACATGAAAGTCACAAAATGATTGGAAAGAAGTAACCTGAAATTCTTGAGCTAAACTTTGGAAACTGGAGGAGAACATCAGTATGTTTGTTAACTACACGATAGTACCTGCGTAAAAAGACAACATAAAGATATTTTGAGACGAATGTATATCTAGACTTGATCATGAAATAAAGCATCAAACAAATTATATAAATTCACATACCTGAAATAGGAAGAAAAATAAACTTTAAGAGATTCATAAAAGTGGAATATAAGCTTATGATGTCCTACTTACCTCATTTCTAAATACCCATACACTTAGAACCGAATAATTACTAGAGAGGCAGGTAATCCAAAAAGGTGAGACAACCTTATCATTTGCATCCTAGTATCAGGGTCATTCTTTTTTTGCCTTTTTATTTAGCTGGAGTGACTATGATCACAGGCAATTCCAGAGAGAGAATCAGTTTCAAAGAGGTAATTGAGATTACCTTGTTTTACCGTAGGACTTCTTACATCAAAAACGTTCAAGAGAGATAATTAAAATTACCTCAATTCTAGGGCCAGGCATTTGCTTTTAGCTTGGTGAACATGAAGCCAAGCTCATTTACGTTACAAGAGAGATAATTAAAATTACCTCACCTCAATTCTAGGACCAGGCATTTGCTTTTACCGTGGGACTTCTTCCATCAGAAACGTTCAAGAGAGATAATTAAAATTACCTCAATTCTAGGGTGAAGCATTTGCTTTTAGCTTGGTGAACATGAAGCCAAGCTCATTTACGTTATAAGAGATAATTAAAATTACCTCAATTCTAGGGCGAGGCATTTGCTTTTGGCTTGGTGAACATGAAGCCAAGCTCATTTACGTTATATCATCAGGGACATTAAGAGAGGTAATTAAGATTACCTTGTTGTAAGTATAGCAGACAATGGAGGCATTTGACTATAGCAGCCACCATAGAACTGGGACAAACTCATTTGTCTTATGTCATTAGGGACGTTTCAAAGAGGTAATTTTAGTTACCTCGATGCTTAGATGAGGCATTTGTTTAGAGCTCGGTCACTATGAAACCTTGAGGCAAGCTCATTTACATTATGGCATCAGGGACATTTCAAGAGGTAATTAACATTACCTTGTATCTGACGAGACATTAGTATAGCTCGTTGACTAGTATTCAACCGGGACAAGCTCATTTGCATTCTTGCACTAGGGACTAGGACGAGACATTTGCTTATTGCTCAGTGACTAAGAAATCGTGGGACAGGCTCACTTTGCATTCTTTTGCTTGAGTGACTATGGTCTCAAGCAATTCTAGAGGCACTTGTGTTTCACTCCTTGATTCTATACGAGGCATAGGTTTATAGCTCGGTGACTAGGAAACCATAAGCCCATTTACATTCTGGCATCAGGGACATCTTAGAAAGGTAATTAAGATTACCTTGATTTTAACGAGGCATTTGTTATAGCTCGGTGACTAGGAAACCGAGTTATCCACAGAACTGGGACAAGCTCATTTGTGTTTTGGCAACATAGACGTTTCAAGGTAATTAAGCTTACCTCAATTCTCGGACGAGGCATTTGTTTAGCTTGGTGACTAGGATACCATAAGCTCATTTACATTATGGCATTAGGGACTACAGAGAGGTAATTAATATTACCTCGTTTCCACTATAGCAGCCAGCAGATGAGACATTAGTAAGGCTCGGTGACTAGAAAACCGAGTTAATCACAGAACTGGACAAGCTCATTTGCATTCTTTCCCCAGGGACAATTCAGAGAGGTAATTAAAATTACCTCATGGCATTAGGGACTTCAGAGAGGTAATTAAGATTACCAACATAGCAGCCAGCATATGAGACATTCGTAGAGCTCGGTGACTAGAAAACCGAGTTCATCATAGAACTGGACAAGCTCATTTGCATTTTTTCCCCAGGGACAGTTCAGAGAGGTAATTAAAATTACCTCATGGCATTAGGGACTTCAGATAGGT
>KE155774.1:174246-191355 GCA_000411075.1 Sisymbrium irio | reverse complement strand
AAGAGGAGAACGAATTGCAGCTGCTGTCGAGGAGAGAAAAGAAGAAGGAATCGCCACCGGAGACAGGAGAAGGAGGACTCGCCGTGGAGAACGGCCGCTGGAGACTGGAGAAGGAGGATGCCACCGTTAATGAGAGAAGAGAGAAGAATCATTTAGGGTTTCAAAATTTCCAACCAAAATAAAATGAATTTTGATTCCCAATTTCTTTTTCATTTTAGATATTGTGACATTTTTAATTATTGTTTTGATTTTTTTTTTATTTTTTTTTAATTCGAAAATGGTATAAACATAATATAAATAAAAACCTAAATTTTATGTATCTTTTCATATCTCTATCCCACTTCTCAAATTTTAAAAGACTAGTTTAGTAATATACAAATAAATTAATACTCTTCTAGTAATTATCTCTTTTTTTTTTACATCAAAGGGTTATTTTTGACATATATATGTTACTTATGTTATTTAGACCAAAAAATAAATGTTATTAGCGAAGACTCCGCCACTCATAAAGTGGGACCCATTTGATCTCACAATATCCAACTTGATAAGTCAATCTACCAGTGGCGCCTGATTGGTTAATTTACATAATGAACTAGAGATTATTATTCTATTTTATTTTGGAGATTAGAATTTAGAAAAATTTTAAACTTCCTTTTATATGTGACTAAACTTCCTTTTATATGGTTAAAGATATCTAAAACGACGGCTGAGTGATATCCTTTTAATGTTCTTTCATATTCTTTTCTACAAATTTTGAATGTTTTTTTGTGCCAAAAGTACTAAAACAAATTATAAAATCATTATTTTTTTTATCTTCCTAATAAAGAAATTATATAACCTGGCGGTTTCATTCTCGTTATATTCAAATCATTTCATTTGTAATAAAGAGGATCCTACTTGTTAATGAAAACTCTCTCCATCTTGAAAACATCTGCGTGATCAAAATAAATATCTATGAACATCTGATGATTTGCAATATATGATCGATAACTTTTTAAGTGCTAATTTTGCATACTATGTTTGACTGGACGCCGTATTTCATAAATGTAATAGATAATGAAAACTATATAAAAAAAAAGAACTCGAGGGTTAACGCACATATCCATGCAAAGACAAACCGTTTACACATACATGCAAAGACAAACACACATGCATGGTACACGTGAATTTTGTTTTTGGTTATTACTTGACATGCGATTCAATTTATCTTCTACTTCACAAAAAGAAACAAACTAAATCTACTTTAATCAAAGAAAATGAATATAAAAGCTCCATTAGTAAGGCTCCTAGGCAAATTTTGTCAAAACTCCAATCAAAGCGTCATTGTATTAATCAAATCACATGCATGCCTAAATAGTTAACGATACACAGTTATTAAACCGAACTTAAATATATAATTCGTGGGAAATAGCAAGCCATGTTCAGTTTTGTGTATTATTTTCCAATTATTTTTTTCAACAATTACTATACAAAATAAATTAAGAAAAATCTTTTATCCAATTTGGTGGTGATGATCCAGTGTAATATTTTTTTCCAACTTATTGTAATAAAAAGTAGTATTGGTTTGAATTGGATCTGCCTCACAGTCAATCCCAATAAAATATTGAGATAGACTTTTAGTTAGCCATGAATGAAAATATAATAACAGCATTCAATCTATCTTTAGTTTTCCTTATATACATACCGTATTTTGATATATATATTTGTGACATATACTGTAGTCTACAAACGAATAAATCCTCTAATCTGACTACACATAATTACATAGCCGGAAACAAAATAGTATATGTAAATATTACCATTTGTATACAGATATCCCACAAGTTTATTATTATCAATTTAGGACACACAGGAATGAGACATGTGATGGGTAGGACAAGCAATTCCACTTTGTTGCAGAGGCGAAAAGGTTAAACCCAACAATCATTTTGGACATATGAAACCTGTTCTCCTATCCACCAATCAATTTTTCTACACGTACTAATTTTAGTGTTTATGTCTCACGCACAAAAAAATATCCAAAATATAAATTATTTATAGCATCTCTTTGGTGATCCTTTATTATTTTATCTATTTAGTTGGTTTTATCTAATAGGCATCCCCACATTCAGTTAGGTGTGGCCTTGACTACAACATCGGTGGTCACTTGGTCTCATATGCACCCATGGCAATATTCATCCACAAGATTCATATCGCTTTAAAATGGTTGTGACCCATGGTAGCATCATTTTCATATTTTACATACTTATGCTATAATACTCCGTATCTAATCCATTACATATATATATACTGATATATATATATATATATAACCCGCCTTTCACCACTAGTTTACTCTCTAACTTATGTATTCGATCTCTTTATTCTATGTTTTTAATCTATTCGCATTGAAAATACATTAGTTCGACTATGCGATATAATAACGTTTGCATTGACTTGATTTCATTTTCTAAAATAATTTGGCCTGTAACCTCCTTATTACGAGCTGATTTTGACTTTTGTTTGTTAAAGTAATTCATATGACTTTACTAGATCATCATTTCCTATACTAGCCAAAGTCATAATCATTGGCAACATTTTCATTTTTTTTAATTAGCAATAATTGAGATTGAGATTATTTTGGGAATATTTATATTAAAAAATCCCAACTTGGCCAATGCAGGCTATCAGCGATATTAAATGGAGAGGATTAAAATCATTATATGACTCCCGTTGAGTGGTTGATTGAATGCATCTTGGTTGAATTAGGTTTTGTTAGTCAAATGAACACTAATGATGTTCCTAATTATGAACTGTCTAAAAGATTGGGGCCATTTTGGAATAAAGAAAATCTTAGGCAGATACTCCGGATCCAACCAAATTGATTTCTGTTGCCACTACAACCAATCCCAATATAGATTGCTTTGATAATCTATGAAACATTCAAGCTCTTCTCGTCAAGAGATTGTTATGCGCATTTGACTGATTTATCATATCTAAATACAATTTGTTTTTGGTTATAAATTATATATAGATATATATATATTTATATATATATATTTATATATTTGTGGCGAGTATAAAAGCTGAATATACCCACAGTTTTATTTATCTTCTTCTTTTTCTGGACAAAATTTATCTTCTCCTTAATCCATAGTATTAATTAGGGGATTTGTTCTTATATCAAGATTAAAAATTTCATATTTCTTGATATCATGGTGTTCAAGTGTGCAATCAACCAGAACCGGTTTTTATCAGCGTACGTGTTTTAGTAAAATACTACACTTTGGTCCTACTTTTTTTTTGTCGTCTACACTTTGGTACTACTTACCTCTCGGCTTCAAAAGTATTTTATAATCACCTTTTATTGACGCTCTAAGATTCAGAAATACTGCAAATGACGTTTAGTTAGAACACTTCTAAGTATGACTGTATGAGTATCATTTTCTCCGAACGAAGATGTAATTTTCATATTCGGATATTCCTATACGTAAATATATAGTGCAACACTTAGAAATATTATAGTTAAAGCAGAAGTAAACAATGAAACTTTTTAATGAGCCAACTATGGATAATTTTAAAAGAAATTAGCTCTATAAATCAACACTCTTAAGAAATTGTATGCGTGTGAAGTAAGACTCATATGGGCCGATATGATTATGTAACTTGAAATAAAATTAGTGACATAATTCTTGAAAATAACTCGAAACCAAACCCACACGAGCATGGCTACAAATATGTTCTATCATCAAAATCATTGGTGGCATACTTTTCCTCCAAGTGATGTAAGGAAACATCATTGACAAAAAAGAAATGAAAAAGGAAAGAGAGAAAATTCTAAGCATGGTGCAAAAAATGATTACTTGTACAAAATCTAATCTTATATATTTATAATATTCCGTAAAATTCATAGGGGCCAAAACCTCAGCTTAAAAAAATTAGGATTGAGTTGCCACGTAAATTTATCATGTAGAATTTTGAGAATGCAAAGAAAGTCTATCACCTATTTTGATTAATACAACACATTTAAATATTGAACAAAAAAGAAAAAAAATTGATTTTGTTTTCTTCTTTTAGCATATTACAATTGTGTTTCAATATAAGCTGTTTACACTATTATAATTGAAGATATATACTACATAATTTTAGATAACGATCTTACTAAATTCAACGGTCAAACCTACTATCGACGTATTCTACAATCGGTATCACAATAAATCTTTTGGAACTTCTAAAGAACTAAGAAAAAAAAGGATGCACATGCATACTTTTGAGTTTGGAGCCTAAAGTTAGTCTAAGAGCTAAACGTTTGTTAACAATTTTTGGTTTTATTTAAGTATATAATTTATACCAAAAAAAAAGATTTAGAAAAGCAGTCAAGGAGAAAAGATTGTCAGCATTATTGGAAGTAACGCTCATGCTCATGTTTGGGTAACTGTTCTTGTTTCATCATATTCATAAAAAAATTCATCATATTCATAAAATTTTAATATATATTATAAGGAAAAAAACTGCCCAATTTGTTCTTAATTATGTTGTTTGTTTTTAGTGGAAATACATGTATCTATCCGTTCTTTTAAAGCCCACTTGACATGAAACATAAATAAATTTCTAACACAGCATTTGATATGAAACCGCTTGAAATATGCTTAATCAATCACACAATACTCGGGTATATTTATCTCTGTAGATCATTCTTATATATTTTTTGGGTTTAATGTTAAGAAGTTAAAAAAATTTGGGCATGCAAACTAACAAAATTTTGACATATTCATACTTATGATGTGTGTATAATCTACTGTATACGACTAACGCACGATATGACGTGGCTAATGTAGACAAATCTATGGCCGAAAGTCTGAAAGATAGTTACAAGCGAAGTCAAGCAACTGTCAAGAGAAGACATGACAAATAGGGTAACTGAAATTAACTAACCCTACATTGCCTTCAACATTATTAACGTTAACGGCCCGCGGAGTTTATACCTCGGTAGTATGGCACTGAATTAGTTTTCTTTACTTGATATATTAGTAATACCAAGACAAAACCTTTAACTACCGACCATCTTCTGTATATTTAATTAAATGATCATATAGTTTAATTTAAGATTATAAGTTTCATTTAACATCAAATCAATTATAAAGTAGGTTCGTACGTTTTAGACTTTAAATAATGGTAGGTTTGGGAAAAGTGGAGGAAAATAGGCAGATTAAATTCATCTGACTTTTCTTTGATATAGTCAGGAATGATACTAGTATATTATTAGCTTCTAGCACATCTTTTGTGTGTGTGTGTGAGTGGCTAATAGAATGCTCGTACGCCTTCATTTTGTTCGGGACGAGTGTGGTTGGCTTCAACTCGACTCCTTCTACATTTTAAAAGCATTACGTGAATTTCCTATCAAAATATGTATTTTAAAAGATTGTGGATATATAAACGTAACGACGCTCGACGCATTTCTATTGATATAAATGAGCCAGTTCATATTGTTACTTTTCTTGAATACTAGATATATGATGAAATCAGAAGAAGATAAATAATGCATTTATGATAGTTTTCATGTTTATATCATACATATATAATATATATAGATAAATGTAAGATATGCCTATATATATGTGTGTGGATGTAACAATTTTGGGGGAGAGAAGTGTGGTATAATTGGGTAGGTGATGGACCCTCCTAAACCCAACCACCTTTGTCTCTATTTCCACCTTCCCATGTCCCTTAGAACATGGAGCAAATTATGGCAACTCCTCTCCACCCTCTCTCTTATTTTACTTCTTATTCTTTCTGATAATGTACTAATATTTTTTCAATAATATTACTCATGAAAAAACTCCAAAATATACAATGTAATATTATAAACATATTTTATTTCTAAAAACAATAGTGTATGAGCTTGAAGTAGAATATTTAATTTTTGTGTTTAAACTTGAAAGTATCAAACATATATTTGCTTAACATAAATAGATTCTAAAACCTTAATTATTATAAAACAATTGCCAGAACGAAAAGTAAATTGACAAACACATAAAAATATAATCAGAAAAAAGAAAATTATAACAACTATATATGTATGTATATATATGCTATAATATAGCCAAATAGATGCTAATAACTATCTGCCAAACACACAAATATAGATGTTAGAAAGAAATTATTTTTGAACAATGTACCAAAATAGATGTGCTACATTATAATGTACGTACCCTTTTAGTAGAATAATCTGCCAAACACACAAAAATAAATTATTGAAAATAAAGAAAGTTCTTCCAAAACACAATTTTTTTTTTTATCTTTCGGCCTCGGCTCTCCAGAGTCTCTCAGTAGACCGACCCTTACTAGTCATTATTTTTGTTAAGAGAAAAATAAAACGCTGGTAGGGTAATTTTTAACACTTGAAATTTATTTATAGAATAGAACGCCCATAGATTTGTGTTTTCGGTCAAATAGTTTATCCTCTATTACAATTTTGAATACGATAATGTCAAAACATGGCAACGTAATTGGTTACTGAACCCACGATTAGTTTCTCTGACAACAACGCTGATTGATTAGAAATCTATAGAGAGACTCAATGATTCATATAATTTTTAGACTATATTAATAATATATATATATACACTACATACGCATTAAATTAATAAAAATGCAATGTAACCGTAAGACTACTATTACTATATTTGCCCAATTATATTCATCGCTCTAGAGTGTAATAAAGTAGTAGTATAATATTAAATGTTGAAAGTGTTGAGAGCCGGCCAAGAATGCAACATAGTTATATAAAGCAATTAACTCTGGTTCTTTCAATACACACAACACGAAAACCATTTTCCATTAACCCCAAAAACAATTTTCTTGTTTGTTTGTGAATAATATTGAAGCTATAAGCTTCTTCCTTTTTTTCTTTGATGAATATGGAGATCGAATCTGTAAGATGCGAGTGTTGCGGGTTGATGGAAGATTGCACACAAGACTACATTAGTGAAGTCAAATCTAACTTCGACAACAAATGGCTATGTGGTCTCTGCTCAGAAGCCGTGAGAGACGAAGTGAGTCGCCGGAAGATGACAACCGTTGACGAAGCTGTTAGGGCCCACGTGTCGTTTTGTGGGAAGTTCAAAGATAACCCGGCGGTTCTTGTCGCTGACGGTATGAGGCAGATGCTTAGGAGGAGATCCGGCGACTTGACCTCCTCTACTTCCAAGAAATTTGGCAGATCTAACACCACCAAGTTGTACTAATTAATGATCTTTTTCTTTGTTTTGCTAATTAATTAATGTATAATATTTGATGCTTTTTTTTTGTTTAATGTCATAAACGATGGTCGGTGAAGATGCTATCATTGATCACTTTGATTATATTTAGACTTGTCAAATTTAGTTGATTAGTTCACCTAGTTTTGATCTCTATAAAGTCTCTTAAGCTATTCACAATTTGGTTTAAAAGATCCATAAGGAAAGGTACAAAAAAAGATACTTGAGGAAACCATATAATGCGTAATCTTGAATTCATAACAACGATCCTTTTCAATTTTTTTTCTCTTCAACAAGAGATTCGAGCTTAACGTTTTCAAGAGAATGCAAAAGTTCTGCTTCCGGTTACTAACAAGTTCTGAGCCTAGGTTCAGAATCACTTCATGTCGGGAAATATAAAATGTTGAGTTAGCCCTTTTCCCGTTGCCGGAAATAATTTTATTTTTTGTCAACGCCGTTAATCAGACTCATGACTTCGAATACTCATAAGCCTCTGGTCCACACCATCATGACTTCGTATAATCGTATTCTATCTTTCTTTGGTCAGCTATTATACTCATTACTCATTAGCAAGTTCTTGGAGCCGTCTCTTGCTCCACACAAGCTATAACATAAGATAAATTTACCGCTTCTTGAAGATTCTCACACACACACACAAACACACACACACATCTTTCTCTTCAATTTGGTCATACGTAGCCGATCAATCTACAAGACCGTATCGACCGTAACTGTAGTTAGACAAACTCTCATAAGAACTTCAAACGGAACTACAACGTTAATTCTGCTTCGAAAATTGTCAATATTTTTAACCTCTGGATCATTTATTCCACGTAATAACATCTCTTCTCTGCCACAGAATCTCCCTCAAACCATCCAGAGAGAATTTTATTTTTGACTGATTAACATACTTTTAGTTGGGCTAATAGTGGGCTCTGGCGTCACCTAAACTGATGCCTTTTATATAGAAAATCACAAATGCTGCTGACCTCGTCAGCTAGAAGCCCAAGATACTCCGCCCTAAATGGACTTCGATACTGGAAAAGACTTTTAATTAATTTATCGATTTACAACAGGATTTTACTAAGATTAGAAATAATAAATCGAATAATAGCGTAATTTGATCAATTAAAATGCTCAGTCCAATAAACTCTCCAAAAATAATTATAATCAATTTCTGAAAAATTGGTTGGAACAAAACCAAAACCAAATTTTATGTGGCCGAACATGGAATCGAATGGATACAATAGATGAAAAGAAAAGAGAATCTCTTTGGTTCACAAAAGCAAAATGTTCTTTCAAATCTTCTTCTCATTCCAAAAGACAAAAGAAATTTCGTTGCTTGTCCTTTTCCTCAATTTTTTGCAACCAAACATTTGTGTCTCTGTCTTCCGTACGTCTGCATTTCATTAGATTCACCATATAAATTTGATAATCCACGTTTCAGTCTCTAGCTAACTTATAGAGTTTTAACGGCTCTCATTTTAACTCCAATGAAATATATTTGATCATTGGTACTTTTGATTCGATATGAAGCATTCATTTATTGAAAGGGGTAAGAGTTCATTGAATTAACGGAATATATTACAAATAACCGTGGTTTATTTCTTACCATGCTTTCTACACAACAAGCACATAAGACTCTTAAATTTTTTTAAAAATCAACTGACATTTTATTTTGAAATCCATTATTCAATTCTATCATAAAACATAACCGTTTGTGAAAGTGTTCCATCATAAATGTGAAATACTTAATTCTAATGTCAAAAACTATATATATCCTTTAAAACTGATTCGTTTTTTTTTTTAAAAACATTGCATTGCTCGATTGGCACAATAGGAGATCATTTCAATTACGTAATGAAACCATTTAAAAAATCTTGAATATGATTACATCAAGTCACAGAAAATATATACCTTTGAATTTGTACTAATCAAAATAATTACCAATCAAACGACAATATTCGAATAATTTAGAACTGTGGTTTTTCTTAGGTTAGTTTGTCAAAATATGAAAAATATCTTAAATTGATGCAAAATATTATCTTAGGTTAAATAAATAAGTCAGTCCATTTTTAGCATTTATAAATGAAATAATAACAATAATAACGGTAGTTAATAAACTGATAATAGAAATAAAAGAGGGGGTATTTCGGTAAAAGAAGAGACGCCCTTATCTCATTTCAGATCCTCTTCCTCTGCTTTCTTGCTACCGCCTTTTGCACCCATTCATAGACGCAATCTTTTCTTGTCTCTTCCATTCTTCAAATCTTATTACACCTTCTCTTCTTTCTAACCCATTTCTTCTCTCTCTCTCTCTCTCTCTCTCTCTCTCTCTCTTATTTTAAAAAATTCAATCTTTTTCATGAAATAATCAAAACATCTTCTTCATACGGATTGAAAGGGTTTCGTTAAAGCTTTGATCTTTTCTTCATCTTTTATGGTTTTGATCCCTTCGAATCGATCGGTAATCTCATACTTTCTATTCCTGAGTCTGATCCAATCGTTCTTGGTTACTCCAACAACCGAGAAACCCGACCCGGAAGCCATGAGAGTCCATCCAATCCCCAGGAAGCTTAACAACAACACCTTGATCCACCACCACCACCATCGTTATCATAACCCGACCCGAGAACCCGGAAAGAATCTCCGTCGTTTGCCTCATATCTTCAACCGAGTTCTTGAGCTTCCGTTGAGGTCTGAAGCAGACGTTGCGGTGGAAGAGACGTCAGACTGTTTCAGGTTCGTGGCTGATACGGACGGTCTCTGCGAGGGCGGCGGTGAAATGAGGGCTTACATGGTGGAGATCCATCCGGGTATTACCAAGATCGTTGTTAGGACAAATGGGTTGTCTTTGGGTTTGTCGTTGGACGAGTTAGAGCTCGACGTGTGGCGTTTTAGGCTTCCGGAATCTACTAGGCCTGAGCTTGTTACGGTGGATTGTGTTGATGGAGCTTTGGTTGTTACGGTGCCTAAGATGGTTTCAGAAGATGATGATGATAATGGTGGTGGTGGTGGTGGTGGAGGTTTCGGACAAGGGATGGGAAGTGGGAGGTTAGTTCTTGTTCAGTGAAGTCAAGCAATGTTGTTGCTGTTGGAAAAAGGGGAATACACAGTTCTTGTAATGATGTCTGAATATTTGAATGTTTCTTTGATATTGTTTGTTAGCCTTCTTTTTTGTTGGCAATTTAGCTGAAATATTAAAGAAAGGTTGAGACTTTTGGTTCATCTCACAGTTTGTAAAAGGTTTAGTTTTTATGGGCTAAAACGGGTTTATCTACTGCAAGTCTGAAACAGGTTTGCAAGTGTCTGCAACATAACTACTGCGCTAAAGATTACACAACATAAACCAAAAGAGTGTAATAACCAATTCAACCTTCTTTTCCTTTCAAACAATACTTAATTAATTGCCAACAATGTGGCTTTTCAAAGAAATGCATCATTACTCTGTTGTGTAGTCCTCCAAGCTGAAGAGGATCAATTTTGTAGACTTTGGAAATGTTTAGTGAGGGAAGATACTCAGTTAAAACAGTATTGAGAGAGAAATGCTGAGACGTTTTGTGTCATTCACGTTGAACACATAACACGTTGAAAAGACATCATAACACCAAAAGTCTTATTGAACTTAAAGAGAATAGGACAAAGATATTAATTAGGAGACTAATCCATCTAGCTTTCTCCTTTGCAGGCTTCCTCTTCATGTTACTTAATTATCAACATGTTTTTGTTTCATGGTGTCTATTATCTCTTTCTTTCCCCAATTAAAGACTAAAAATTTAACGAATTACCCCTCAAATCTACTTTTCCAGTTTCTATTTGCTGTCCACTTCATGATTTTCCGGTTAAGTCCCCCAAAGTCTACCACAGTCTCGCGTAAAGCAGAGCAATAGCGAACCAGACTCCACCCAAAAAGAACAAGACGGGAGAAAAAGGTCAATATCGACTAACAGAAAGATTACACAATACTTCATAAGCATACATAATAGGAGATAAAACTCCAAGCCTAAAACCGGTGTTTCACGAGTCCACAACATTAAATCCCCGCAAAAAGAAAAAATGGCTACACGATAATACAACAAGACTGGCTAAAAAGGTGATATAGTCAAAAGGATACACGACGAAGCCAGGTTTGATTTCATTAGAGGAAGAAGCCTTTAAGAGGAATGAACTTAGAGAGGATCTCTCCTTCACGCTTAAGAGCATTATCCTTCCTGCATTCCCATTCAGACTTCTTCGAGTTAGCTGCTTGAACTTCCTGTACCACTTTAGGGATCGAGTTCGCCACCATTTTCTGTCCATAACTGAGATCAACCTTCTCTTTCTCCTTGTTCCCAATGTATCGCTTCAACTCAGCCCTTCTAGCTTGAAGCTGAGCAATTTGGTCATCGATCTGGCGGATTGACTCAGAGTTTTCGTCTACTTCCATCTGGATACTTCCAAGTTTGTGCTTCAGATCACTGTATTCATATTTGAGCGATGCTACTTTAGCTTTGTTAAGCTCCAGCGCAGAGAAGAACCTGTCTGCTTCTTCAATCACACCTTTGTTCTCCTGAAACACTTCACTGAACAATGGGATCTCTTCAATAAGCTTCAACCTCACTATCTCTTCAGCGGAAAGGTTTGGATCTTTCCTCAGTTTAGTTGCTAATGCTGCTATCTCTGCAGCATCATTGGAGACGAACAAGCTAGGGAAATCCTTTTCCAAGAGAGACGAGATTTTCATTCGAGCTTCAGCCCATTCGTATTCTCTCATTGGAGAGCTTGTACTGACAAGAACAGATGACTCTCTCCCAGCATCTTCTGGACCTTGATCAAGAAGGTTATCAAGAGAGTTCAAGTAGCTGTCAAACTCTATCGGGTCAACATCGATAGGCTCGTGCGAAACTGCAAGGACACCGTTCATAGGAGAGACATAGATGTGAGGAATCGAAACATCTTCCTCTTCTAAGTTAGCTCTGCGTTTCTTTCTCCTGCCACTAGTGTTGTTAGGTCCAGTAGTAGGTTCAACATCCTCGTCCAGGTTGTTCAAGTCCACAGCACCACCCCTCTGCTGGTTTGACGCGCGTTTCGCAGACTGACGAGATCCTTTCGGTTTGGTCGAGGACTGAGTTCCAGTGGCAGGAGTCGTGGCTCCTTTCTTCTTCTTGTTGCCGCTACCTCGAAGAGTTGCTTTTGGTTTCTCTACAACGCTTTCATACGTCTGTGCCGGCATTGGATTCCTCTTCCTTTGACTGTATCGGGAGTTTCCTTGTTTAGGATTCTCATCAGTTGGTGCAGCTTCGGTCTGTACTTCTTTTGGTGTCTCCTCAAAAAGAGACGCAGCATCAACTACAACAAAAGAAAAAGAACTCAATTTCATCAAACCAAAACAGCAGAGTTATTAAAAACATGAACTTCATTTGCTAATCCATATCAAGAATAACAATGTCTCACCTTTGTTTGCAGGCTGAAATAGAGCAGGAATTTTCCAGCTAAACGATGCAAAGAATGCATCAGCATTCATGTCAGGGAAATTGGACTGGATGTAACGGGCAAGAGTGGCTTTGCTAGCGAAAGACTTTGGCACATACTTCTGTTGAAGCCTTTGAGGGAGAATCAGAAACCTATCCTGATGATAACCAATAGCAGTCACTCTCCTCCCCACTCTCCAAGTCCAAACATCACCAGGGCTTGGCCAATCAACAGGTGCATAAGGCAGACCTTGACCAGTTGAAACAGGCGGAATCGCTGGAAGCTGGTTGAGATCTGTTTCCCCGTGAGTGAAGGAGCTGTTGTCTACACTTCTCTTTCCATTTTCTTTCGCCTGAAAGGGCTCTGGCTCTTCAATTGTCTCTTCTCTGTTGAAACCGTTTTCCCAGAAATCGTCCTTCTCTTGCTGAGTGGTATTGAGTGGATCTGATTCATCTTCTCGGTAAGTTGAGAGAGGGACAGGTTCAGTGTCTTGGTACGTACTGATTGGCACTGGCTCGGTATCAAACCTGCATGTACATTAGCACTAGAAGAGCTGAAGACAAGTCTGATAAACTCAAACATAACAGATCTCAAAACCACAAATCATTTGCCTTTCTCAATAGATCCAATTAAAACAAGACGTCAGGAAACATATGACAAATCGACCATGAAGAAGACTCTAGACCAACACAATCGGTCAACCATAAAGACACTACTTTTCTTCTGTGGCAGAACGTTACCCTAGCTTCTGCTCAACCCCACGTTTCACAATATTCTCAAAGACAACATTGTTCGACTACACAATTTTAGTCATTGAAAGTTGAACTCAAGATAATTGCTTCACATTACAAGGTCAAAAAGAGGGAGACCAATCCCATATTCCGACATAACTCAGTACAAGATTCTTATCTGTTCAAGTAACCAAAAAACAAAACAGAACGATGTTTTAATTTTTAATTAATTTTCAGGATTATAACTGGATTATGAAGAAGACGATTACCCAGGAGGGGTTTGACCGATATCTTGATGCATATCAATCGGAGAATAAAACGGAGCAGACATGCCCACTCAAACCCTAATTCCCCTGCACAAGAGAAACACCAAACCCAGTAAATGAAAAACTCAGGAAAACCAAAAAAAAATTGAAAATTTAGAATGAAAGTCAGCTGTAAATACATGAAAGCTATAAACTTTATTCGATTGAGAAGAAGAACGAACGTTTTTACAGGCAGATCTCTAAAGCTTTTCTCAAGACTCTCTGTATATGAGAGATGTGGTTCTTTTGTTAGTCTTCAGAGCTAAAATGAAAACTAATGAACGAAGAGAATGATCATTTTGCCCTTGACACAGTTTCTTTGGTCAAGTTTTCAACTTTTCTTTTAGTACCGTTTTACTTTTGTGAGTAACAAACACTCACGCGAACTAGTCTTTTTTGTCTAGTGTCAAGATAAAAGGCTTTAAGTGAATAAGTGGACCACTATTGGTAGAAATCTATTCAAGATTCTTGACCACTATTTTATTAATTAATTTACCTTAAGAAATTTAGTTAAAATCTTTTGTTTTTTGATTTTACATTGGTAGAATTCTTAAAAAGAAAAAGAAAAAAACCATGAATCAATCTACTGAAAATATGACACCACATGTTAAACAACTTTTTACTAATCATACTTTTTATCCGCGTACGTAGAGGAAATTCACCATATGTTAAACAACTTTTTATTAATCATACTTTCTATCCGCGTACGTAGAGGAAATAGATGAATGTGTAGAAGAAAACACCTGACATTTAAAAACCAAATCTTAAAAATCTTATTTAAAAGCGAGTCTTGAGTTATTAGCTAATTTTCATTTATTTTTATTTGTGTTTAAATTAAGATCTTTAATTAAGATATTTCAATAATGATGGTTTTAGTGGTGAGAAATTTGTATTGTTTCTTATTTAGACACGTGTGACAATTAGATTAGGTAATGAACCAGAAATTAAATGTTGGTAGCTTTTATCAGCATTACTAGTCTCAGCATTACTAGTCTCAGGACCGTGAGTCTCAGTACCATGAAAGAGTTTAATTGTGTTTGTCGTCTCTTCCTCGCTAATGCCACAGTGATTCATCTCAGGCCTGCAAAAGAATTTGAGGAAAAATGAGAAGGAGATATAGTGATATGATAACCTGAAGAGTAATTGATACAATTTTATATCCTAAACGCTTCATCCAGCTGTTTTACGAAACAAGACCTTAATACGATTCAAAACGCTCCTGCTATTGTGAACTATATGATAACGACCAAAAAGGCCTAGTGTTTGAAACAAAATAGGGACCACAAGCTACAAACTGTACTTTGAATTAGGAGATTATTAGAAAGTTAGTCGTTAATGTAGAAATAGAATACATTAAATATTTACAGCCAAGTTTGCATGCTACATAACCACTTATCAGGCAGCTGCTCAGGTTTCAGGCCAAAGGGCAGTAGCCGCCATGTCTCACAGCTATCCCATTGGGCCCAATTATCGAGGTCAAGTGTATTGGACAAAGGTGCAACCGCAAAATCAACCCCAATGTCCATGCTATTTTGACTGGTAAATGCAGCATCCTTGAAAGGCATCTTTGATAAAACTTTATCACCATAGCTATTGTTGCTACTGTTCTGTTTCAACTTTCTCGGATATGTCATTTCTTTCTTCTTAGCATGTTTCCCAATCACCGTCAATTTGTTTGATTTAGTAAATGCGATTATAGGATTTTCAACTTGCAATTTTTTTTCTACAACCGTCGCCGACTATTACTTTCACATAACTCATTAATTTTTGTGTTTTCGAATGTTTAAACCATAAAAAAGATTCATTCATTATTAGAATCTAAACAATCCGTCGGAGAATAGGAACAATTATTTCTTAAAAAAAAAATCAATAGTCTACCATCACGTATACGACCATTAATAAATCTATCCCCATAATCAAATCCATCATCACATTTAAATAAATCTACCGTTAAATGCATTTTGGAATTTTACATTAGTAGCAAAATGGTAATTTTTTTTATTTTTTTTCATTTTAGATTTTTCAACCTGCAATTATTTTCTCCAGCCACCGCTGCTGTCTATTATCATATAATAAATCTATCATCACTTTTAAAATAAATCTGTCACCATATAAATACTAGAAATATTCAATTTGTTTGCCAGACTTGTTAATATGCTCGCCGGAATCCTTAATCTGCTTGCCATAACCTAAAATATGTCGAAACTTGATAAATTTTACAAGGTTTTCAAATTTTCAACAAAATCAAAACAACCAAATGAAAAACCATGTAAAAAACCAGATCTACTTACCACTGTCGCCATAAAAAACTAAGAAATCTTTCCGACGCCATCGAAACCTACAAGATCCGCATTGGAGATGGATTGTTATGTGTTTTTATTCGAAGAAAAGAGATTGAGATCGAAATCAAGGTTCAAAGGTTCTAAAAGAAAGAGAAATGGAGAACTCAGTGGAGGAGAGAACTCGGCGGAGGAATAGAAAACTTACCGGAGGAAAAAGAACTCACCGGAGAATCACTGGGAAAATCACCACCAATAGAACTTTTTTAGGGTTTTGACAAATGAAAATGAATTAGGTTAAAATGAATTAGGTTAGAAAAGGTTTATATGTTATTTTTTTAATTGTAAAATGGCATATTGTAATATAAATAAAAACTCAGTTTTATATGATTTTGCATTCTTCTTATCCAATATAAAAACTATTTTAGCAATTATGGTACTTATTGATACCATTTCAGCAATTATCTCTTTATTAAAAGTACAGTAGAACATTCATAAATTAATACTCAAAAAAATAATAATCTCTATAAATTCATAAATTTCTCCGGTCCGAAGTCGAGCCAATGTAAAAATTAACAAATTTCAATAAAATAATAAGATAATATTTTTTTTAAGTCATATGTAAATTAGTATAAATTAATAATTAGATAGATTTATGTATATATAGGTAAGATAATATACTAATATATGATTATAGTATTTTATTTCCACTTCAAATTAAGATTTATTAATGTTTCATCTCTAATTTTTTTATTGTATTGAAAATCTTATTGATATTTAACTGTTATTTTTAAATCCAAAATTTATAAAGAGTTTTTGACATGTTATAAAAAAAATTTAGATATGATAATTAATTTCATATTTCTAAATGCTTTCAAATGCGTTGTAATATCATTTCCAATTTTATTTTTTATCATTGTGAAGTATAGTTATTGTTTTTTTTATATACATATTGAACTTATACACATACATCATTTTACATGAATATTTAATATATCTTATTAAAATCTATTTTAGTGTAATAAGTAATTTTATTTTTATAATTTAAGTTTTTATATATTATTTTATTAATATTTTCATTTATATTTTTTAGAATAACCTCATT
>KE155774.1:122838-145440 GCA_000411075.1 Sisymbrium irio | reverse complement strand
AGATGACTAGTCTTCTTCTTGAGTTTCCTCTGCTTAAGCTTCACTTTAACATTAACACCATTATCAATGATAGCTTGAAGAACAACCTGCAATATCGTTCGGTCTTCTTCTGGTTTGAACACCTACAAAATCAATTTCTACTCTTATAATTTTAAATATATAATACTCTTTTCATTTCAATTTATTTGATTTTTTGAAAGATATTTTTTTCAAAATATTAAAAGTATTTAACTTTATTGCAAACTGTGTAACCAATTATACTTTATGTTTCTCTTTAAGAACTCGTTAAACTGTTTTTATTTATTTTTTTAAATGATATCTTTAATGAAAAAAGTAAATATCTAAATTCTTGTATTTTCATCTAAAACAACAAATATTTTGAAATGAAGGGAGTATTGTCTAAATGATTGTGGCATTAAAATTTAACTAGATTTGTATCTGTGCGCCTATGCGTCAGTGCACGAAATAATTTTCTATTTTAATTTTTAATATTTTATTTCAATTTTATTTAGTAAAAATAAAATAAAATAAGATATGAACAAATAGAAAAACCGAATCAATTTTATTTTCTCGCTTTAGTTTGACTAAGAAGTTTTTAAAATGAATGTTTTGGATAAGGTATTATATATTTAAGTTAAAAAATAAAACAATACTTTTGTTTTCAAATTATTATTTTCTAAATAAAAATATTTATTCATTTCATATCAAGAAATTAATATATAAAAATTAAAGCAAAATCGATTTTTATTTTGTTTTTTGGTTTAAAATTTTTAATAGAGCTAGGTTTATATATAATCAATTAATTTTTATATAGTATGTTCTATTAATTTTTATTGCCGAGCTCATATATAATCTATTGTATTATTTTTTAATAAAGTAAACCATAAAACTCAATAATTAAAAAATATCCATATGTCTTATTATGTAAATAATAAAAAATAATATATATAACAAATTAAAAATAGAAAAATATATATTTTGTGTTACTTTATGTGTATTTACTAAAACTTGATTTTATGGTTTATCAAATAATTGATTTATTATATTATTTAATTATATTTTTATTTTTATTTAATATATAATAAACATATTATTTTATTTTTGTTATTTTCGCGTTTAATTAGTTAAAAAAGTGAGACTTATTATTTTAAATTATTATTATTATTTTTAATTAAATATAGAAGTAGGACCAATTATTTTAAATTTTTATTTTATTTTTTAATTATTTAAAAAAGTGAGATCCATTATTTTAAAATTTTGATTTATAAATGATTATTTATGGTTAAAAATAATTTTTAATGTTAATAATATCTTTAATGATATTTTAATCTAAATCATATATTTTAGTGGCATAAAACATTTTATGTAATATATCTTGGTAAGGCAAAATCATTTTTATAAGGCTTCTGTTTTAATAACGTAAACTAGATTCGGGTCCGTGTGTCAGCGCACAGAATAATATTTGTATTTTAAATTTATAATATTTTTGTTACTATATATATATATATACATTATTTAGTAAAATTTAAATAAAATAAATTAATTAATTTTTAAAAACTTTTTTATTAAATATATTGTAATAAAATAAACTATAAACACATGTAGTTATAAAAATAATAATATGTCTCAATATTCTATTTTAGACTCGGATCCGCGCATAAATACAAAATTATGTTTTACTTTGTTTTTAAAGTATTTAGTTTTATTAATATAAATATTTTATTTATTAAAGTAAAAAAAATCATTTATACTCTTACAAATTATTATTTTTAAAAACAGTGAATATTTATATATATATACCAAATTAAAAGTATTTTTATGTTTATATATCTATCAAATATAATTTTATGTATTAATAAGATAGATGACTAAACATACTTCTGTCCTAAGAAAAATAACACAAAAGCAATAATGTATATATAGCAAAGATTTTATTCTTCTAGGCCACTATCAGATGACTAAACTTCTTCTTGAGTTTCAACTTAACAATAGCGGTAGGCATT
Organism: Sisymbrium irio; assembly: GCA_000411075.1. Lineage (NCBI taxonomy): Eukaryota > Viridiplantae > Streptophyta > Magnoliopsida > Brassicales > Brassicaceae > Sisymbrium > Sisymbrium irio. The sequence continues at coordinate 143,437 of KE155774.1, read as the reverse complement.
CGAGCTGTAATGTCTAAGAAAAATGTGGGTGTTTATTTTTAGAATGCAAATTTTACAATAGCGTAAACTGAACAATTATAAAATATCTGCATAAATAAATTTCAATTTATTAAATACCAATATAAGAATTTCAAACGTTCAAACAAATATAAAAAATTTTGAAAAAAAAATTTTTAAAAGACGAATTAAGTTGAATTTGTTCAAAAAAGTTAAAAAATTATTAAACCAATGCCCATGTATTTGAATTTGTATTTAAACCCAAATCAAACTCAAACCCATCTTATCTCGGTTTAGCGCATGTGTAAGGTTTAATTTATATTCGCTTCTTTTTCTAATTATCCTAAAAAATTTTACTTTATCATTACTTTTTCATGATATATGCTATGTCTGTTTTATGCATTTTAAACAACTAACATTGGATAAATCTCATTTAAATATATTGAATTTTAATATATGAGTACACTATCATATAATATTCACGGTGATATATCTGATTATTCTATTAAGAATTTATCGAAAAATTGTCCGAAAATATATATGTTTTAAAATTGAATTACAATACTTCAAAGGTACCATTAAAATTATCCCATTCCAATACTTCATAAGTACGCATTAAGATAATCCCATTACCAGTAAAGTTATTAATTTTTGGCTCTCCTTTCTTCTTGATTTTGCTGCTTCCTTCTTGTTATTTGTCTTTATCTCTTCTTGATTGTTTGCTCTTTCATTGTTTTACCAGTTTTTTTAGTTTATTGCAATCCGTTAATATCTACACAATTTGTCTGAGATGTCAATCAGTAAAATTGTTAGTTTTTTTTTTATGTTAGGTTTCAACCTTTCAAAATCGGTTATGTAATGAATCATTACACGTCTACCTAAATTTGAGAGTGTTAAATTGAAACAAATGAAAACACAGCCCGAGCTTATTTCAGGCTTTTAAAAGCCCACCATTAGTTTCAAATCAGTCAGTAGTGAACTCCTACGTATGAGAGTCCCACATCGAAAAACAGGGAGCCATTAACATCATAAGTTGCATTATAAATAAAGGTCTCGTTGGATCAGTACCAATCACGCAGCCATGTGGTGAGCACAAAGCGAACTATTCTTTCGCCTTTTACTAAAGAATACCGTGTGCTCTCCACGCGAAGTGGCATACGCCTATTTTTGGAGGGTCCTGCTTTCGAGTGGGCCCAACAACAGTTAGTATAAATGTTTTGGCTTGGGATATCTTTAGTGAGACATTCAAAGCATCATAGTACACCGTTTCTATAGCATAACCAAATCGAACCAACTTTGTTTCAGCGACTGATGCTCTGTATAACAGAACCAGTGTTGCTCCTATCAGAAAATTGGGTCATAGACGGAAACTTTGTTTTTCCATGATGAGGTTTGAATTTTTACGATGAGACCAAGAACAGCAAAGAACAATATGTATAATTCCTTATGAGTGTGAAGGCATTTACAAACAAACCCTCCTCCCGAGCAAGAAGCCTAACCATGTCAATGGATTCTTCGCAAAACGATGGAAGAAACTAAGAAATATATGTACTCTCTTCCACCACAATGTATTTTGCTAAATCAGTGACATGATATTACGATCAACATCGGAAATGTCAATTAATACAAACTCGTCTTAGTTTTAGGCTGAACTGAAACCAATTAAATCTTTATAATATCCTTTTAAAGAACACGACACTTTTTAGAGGGATCTCATAAAATGAACACCAAAGCTAACAAGTGAGCAAAGTAGAAGAAAGAGTGCCATAGAGTTCCTTTTGAGAAAAGAGAATATTGTTCAAGGTGATAATTAAATTTCAAGGCTTAGCATGATATGCGATGATTACGCAATAAAATATAATGAAACACGCAGAAAAGAGTCAACTAACGAGTGAAGAAATCTCAGGAGAGAGAAGGAAACACACTGCATCCTCCACGAGCAACAGTTCACTCCGTCTCCTGCATCTTTTAGGATGGTTTTACCAGTCTGTCCCGAAAGATCCCTAGTGCTGATTCAATGCCTGACGTAGCTAGTAACTTCACTTGATTCAGTATCTTGCTGGATTTGAACCAAACTTGGAACATAATTGAAAATAAATGGCAGCCACGATCCTACACGACATGTGATTTCTGTGTAATATTTATCTTCTTCTCCAATAGTGTGTAACACATGCTCTTGCTGCTCCCCATTACTACAACACAAGACCACTTTCTTCTCCTCGTCTATCAAAATATTCGTGAAAACACCAACGCGAGTGTGTAAGTCCACCGCAAAGGACTTGGTCCATGACAACTCAGCTTCAGTAGTATCAATTTCCTTGGTCACCCAAATCTCTATCTTTGATGAATTCCAGATCCATTGTAACGCCGAGAGTTTTTCTTCTCTAACAACTGATAGAACCACACAACCAGGAGTATGAGATGAGGGAAAACACAAACGTCGAAATTCCTCTCTTGTAAAATCAAAACTGACTATGTATTCGTCGTAATTATCAAAAGAAGCCCAGTACGTATTTCCCTTCAAAGTCACGCCAGGATATCCCATTATGAGCCAGCTGGGAGCATTAACAACTCTCCATGAATTAGAGCTTAACTCATAGATTTCAAATCCACCAACGTGTTCGTAGTCTCCTGAGTTACGACGATCATCTTTAAACATCAAGATTTTCAACACTTTGTAGACTCGGCAAGATTGCTTGTTTTCGTATCCTAAAGCAAACTTAGGATCTATAGTGTAACCATGTTTGTGATGCCACCGGGTACCACTTTTGTGATGCCACTGAGTACCATTTTTGTGACGGATCCACCTGGTTTCTCCTAAACAAGGGTTCCAAACCACGGCTCTTTTGTCATCGGTGATGCATAACAACAAACCGTCGCAGTGAAAAACTTGCCTTATATCTACCTGTTTTGAACTATTAGAATGCGGATCTTTTAGGTCGAATGCAGCTTCAAACTTTATAGATGGAGGAACAACATTAAGATCGACTTTCGTTGGAATTAGCCTATCATTCTTCAACATGAGAACGTGAGGCTGCTTCGGAGCATTACGAAAGTGCTTCTTGGTGAACCTTTGGTCTTTGAGTAAGGCGTTGAGTAAGGCGTTCCATCCTTTGCAAGTTGATCGTAATCCTTTTAGAGATGTGACCGGAACCCTAGAGAGTATGTCCTCTATTAATTCCAGCGGAAGATTGAACATTAGGGTTTTGTCTCTGCCTCTGTGATTAGATCTCCCAAGTAAGAAGAAAACAACTCGAAGGTCCTCGTAAGTAGAAATTAGGGTTTTGAGTTCTTTTCTCACGTTTGGCAGAGAACCAATCAACTCTTATATACAAGGGGTGGGAAACTAAACCAAAAAAAACAGAACCAAACCAAAACTAAGTTTTTGGTAAAATAGCATAAAATATAGAGAGAAAAAAAAGCCAAGATTTTACATATAGGGCATTGTCAGATGACTAGTCTTCTTCTTGAGTTTCCTCTGCTTAAGCTTCACTTTAACATTAACACCATTATCAATGATAGCTTGAAGCACAACCTGAAGCTTACCTTCCACTTTATCTCCTTTCCTCGGAGTATATATAACGTCATGTATGTCATCTTCCAAACTTCTTTGAGCAAGAACTGTCCCAACCGCAGCGCAAGCCACTGCGTTCCTAGTCGAACCAAGATCGAACTTCATGTCTTTCGAAATGGAATGAGCCACAGTAACAACCTTACTAGTCACCCTGTGAATCACACAAGCTCGAACCGAAGCCTTTGAGATGTAAATGTCCAAGCAAAAAGGGTAGTGATAAGGAGCTGTGAGCTGGTTAAACGTAAGCGTTCTTTCTCTCTTCTTCGTAGCTGCGTTAAGATGATCCACTTCGCCAGTGAAAGTGTTGATCTTTGGCTCATCTCTCTTCTTGTATTCCTCACGAACTTGTTGATTACTCTTTGCTGTTGTTTCCTTCTTCGTCTTTGTCTCTTCTTGGTTGTTTTGCCCTTTCCTGGTTTTCTGGTGATTGTTCTTGCGGTGGAAGTCATAGTTGTATTCCTCAAACTCTTTTGAACCTCGATCAAGCTTGTAGAACAGATCACCACGGATTCTCATATTGTCGATCTCATCATGGTCAAGATCAGGAACGACTGTTTCTCTTCCTTGTGTCGTAAAGGAAGAGTTCTTGGCATTGTCTGCTTGAAATTCTCTCCAGGCTTGGGATATAGATGAGGACACATTCCAAGCATCATCATCCACAGTTTCTATCGCACAACCCTTTCCAGTTTCGCTGCTGTAACAAGTCGAGGACAAGCAATGAGATGCTACTCGAAAACGGGAAGTGAGATACGGCAAACGGAGACAGCTTCTTCTGAGAACCGTCGAAGCCATTAAAGGAAAAGATACCAATTCTGAACGTAGGACAAAATTTCACAGAGACAAATCGTCGAACAGGTGGTGTGCAACGTTGAGTTGAAATAAATTTTCCCACCGCTAGTTGAAACTGAAAAGGTCTTGCTCCTCTAAAGAATAGTGACACCGACTTGTTCAACAAAGAGATTCAAAGCAAGGATCTTTCAGACGAAAGAGGTATGGTTTCGACATGTGAACTCTGTTTTGGATTTATGTAATAATCAGAGACGAATATAAGAGCGGTTTGTGACAAAGAGAAGTTGTCATTTAATTAACAGAAAGATATAAGTTTGTTGACAGAATATTAGGCATTACAAAAGGAGAGTTTTTTTTTTTTTAATATGTAAACTAATAAACACACACAAGAAGAGGAGCTAACTTACTAAAAAGAGTTAGGCTGCGGAAATATTACAGACAAAACGACAACGTAGACAGAGAGAGATGCAGATACAGAGGAGTACACCAGAGTAGTTGTCACGGTATCAGTGGTTGTTGGTTATTACCATCCTTCGTTCTTGATTTGTCATCACACTGTCTAATTCAGTAGTAAGCTTGCTGATGGTGACTGTGTTGGTGGTGTTGATGGTAGTGCGGATGGTAAACCGGAGGTGCTGGAGCAGGAACAGGAACCGGACCGTTGCAATAACCGTTGTACGCTGGGTAACCGATAGGTGAGCCTTGGTATGAGGCGGGGATAAGCTCAGGCGAGTATGGATATGGTGGGCTTCTGTTGCTGTAGACAGTCGTTGGTGGGGATTGGTAAGCTGCTGGTGAAGCGTACTGAGGAGAATGAGACGGTGATCTGATGAATGGGAAGGAAGAGACGTATGCGTTTGTGATACGACCAGCTTTCGCTGGTGGCATTGGACCGTTGTAGCTGGCTCTGGTTCTCTTGTTTGCGGGAACAGCTGCTGGTTTTCTCTTCTCGGTTTTGGTCTTCTCTAGCTGATCCAAACGCTTCTTGAGGTTCTCTGGAGGGAACTCTTCCTCGAGTTTGTACTCTTCTATGCATTTCAAGACTGCCCTTAGAGCTGATTGCTCCTTTCGCACCACGAGATTCTTAAGAGAAGAATTCATGACAAATACAGTTTAGTTAGACGGAGTCAGAATGACGTTAAATTTTAGCTGTAAGAAAAACGTGTACATACCGAAGCTCGGCCAGTATTGCTGGAGTCTTCCATGATGGTAGCTGCTGTCTTCTTCGCGTCTCTTAGATAGGCTTTGAGCAAAGGAACAGGAGGGAACTTATCCACAAGACCAACTTCATAAGTAAAATGAACAGCATCAAGCTGTTGTCCCCTGCTGATTAACTCTTCGATCATATCTGTGGAAACATAACAACTCAAGCCATTATTCATAAGCTCCGATAAAAGAGATACAGAGAAAAGACTTCAACTTCACACAGCCTATGGTCAGTTCTAATCTGCCTGCCATACAAAATTACACCTTATGTCACTAATGTCTCAGACTTCACCACAACTTACGCGATATAATGTTAGCCAGAACTGACTAAAAGGACAAAGCCCTACATATAGATGGTGCAAGTGTTAACCAGAAAAGGAGACTTCTGCCAAAGCAAGACTGAGGTTGAACAAACCGCACACTACCAAATCTAGAACATCTGAATAGTGTAATAAAATAGCATTATTATCAGTACCCTCCATAGGAGAAGCTAAATTTCAATGGAACTAAAGCTAATCTTTCCAACTTCTACTTGACATTAAGCATTGGCAGGAACATAAACGAAGGCAAAAAGGTAAAAAGACACGAGCTATGGCTTACCAGGCATTTGATGACCCAAACCAACTGAAACAGCAAGCTTCGGCATCTGTTTGCGCCACGCGGAACCAACGACAAGCTTCCTATACAGAGCAAGATCTTCACTTTTGAAAATCCCAAAAGTCACAAGATGCTGCAGAAACGTATGCACATCAGGAGTCTTCACATTCTCAATCCTTCCTCTCTCCTCCAAACTCGCTTTCCACGTCTCAGCGATCTCCTTAGCTTTCTCCTCAACACTCGGAGTAACAAGCAGACGAGACTTGCCAATCACAGGATCCACCATCACAGGTGCTAAACTCTCAAGAATCACAACACAAGCCCATCCAAAATCGTTCGTCATTTTCTCACCAGAAGCTCTTTTATCCACCGGAAAAACCTCAGATATCGCCTCAAGCACTAACATAGCCGGATCCACACAATCCCCAAGCGCAGCAGGAATCTGCGACCGGAGATTCTCAAGCTCCTTCTTCCTCGCCGTAACGAAATCCCAGAAACCTCTAGCGTCCATCTTCAAACAGAGTGATTTCAAAGCAGAGAGAAGCCCTCCTTCATCGTCAACCTCACCGGCGTCATCATCACCACCGTCTCTAGCTTTCTCAAGAGACTCAAGAGCAGCTCTAGCTCGTTCCCCAACTTTCCCAGCTACGATCTCGACGCTTCGGTCGATTGTTACTTCCCTACGTTTCAACGACTCGAGAGAGGTCTGAGTCTGGTTGTCTAGGGTTTCAATCATCTGCTTCAAAGCCTCTGACTTCTTCATGATGTTCTGCTCCAGAGAAGTGAAGTGATCGGAGAGTTCCTTCCATAGAAGAGTGCAGCTCGTCATCAACGAACTCTGTCTCTGAAACTCCTCGAAACTCGGCTGAGCTAACTCGGTCAACTCGCCTGGATCGGGGACCGACCCCATCGTTCGGAGTTAAAAAAACGGAAAAGCTAAACGAACTTCAATACTCACTCGAGAAGAAAAAGAACAATCTTCACAGAAAAGTGTTTTGGAGTGAAAGAAATTGCAGAAAACCTAGAAATGGCAAAAAAAAGTTGGAGACGAAGATAAGAGACAAGAAGTATGACGTGGACGTGTCGTAAGAGCGACACGTCTCGGTGGAGTCTGATTAAAGGCGCGATATAATGACAGAGCTGAATCTATATTGCGCCACGGGTGCGCAGTGCGTAGGTTTGGTGTGCTATTGTGAACGGAGGATGACGTGGGATATAATAAGGGCGTGTTTGGGATGGTGTGGTAATAAGTATTACTAAGGTTCGCTTTATCGTATACCCGAGAAAACCAAAATTTAAAAAAAATAAAGGTGAAAGAGATAAGTGGGCCAGGCCCACTGACCACCACATGCATTGAGTCGGAAACCAGTGAAGCATTGCCGGTTAAAATATTTAATGTGAAATAAACTGTATAAAGTATAAGGAAGAAAAATATTAAAATTTTCCAGTAGTATAATGTAAGAAAGAACACATGTGTATATGAAGATGATCTTTAAAAGGCTGTAATGAATCAGTCACGCGTGACAATATACTAGGACCGAATATTTTTGAGTACTAAAACGTGATAGTTAAGCAAGCCACAAAGAGACTCATTACACATTTGACACTAATATTTTATTTAGTTTTGTTAATCTTGTTACTATGTTACAAAATATCTTGTGATATCAAACAGAAGCATACGATAAAAAGAAATTTGAATTTGAATTATTAAAGCTACTTCGTTTTTTTCCTCCATCATTAGAATTGACATATGCTAAAAACTTTTTCCTGTGGATATGTACAAAATGTAAAACGGGACAATGACACATATAACCCATTATTGAAACATCCTTACTCTTTTCGTCCCCTTGGTAATATATTACCATTTTAATTATTATCTTAATTAAAGAAACAAAACACAATTAGAATGAGACGAAACATGAAATTGACGGCAAACAACTATATAATCAAATGGGTCCGCAACGGACGGCTAAAATTTAACCGCCGTTTACTGTTTGGCTTTACAGAAAAAGTAAGGAGAGAAATTTGAAAATGTTAAGGGAGAAAATCACATTCAAAAGGGATAATGATTTAAATCCATGCACTGAATTGACATTAGTCTAGCTAGTCTTACAGTAAACATGATTAAGACATTGCACAGTCTCGAGTCTTTTGTTTATATGTTTTCGTTAGTTTCTGTAATTATTATATGCACTTACCTCTTACCCACTACACAGAGTACTCTGTCCTATCTATTGTACATTTATAAAATTAAATCCCGCTTAATTGTTATGATGGTGGGTAGTGGGCACACTATGATCCTATGTACGTTAATCACATTTATTATAAGCAACATTAAAATATAAAACAATTAAATTATGAACTTTCATCTATACGAATTTTAATAATGTTTTGAGATATATTGTTTCACCAATATACGAATATATATATTCATTTCTTAGAGAATCTACTAATACACAGGATGATAACCAGTTAGGCATTGATTAAGAAAATTAAACACTCTCATTTTATATGCAAGGCACAAATCTGAATTTTGGTAGTAGATGTTAGAGATGTCTTTCCAATCACGGGAAATAATAATGTCGTCGGAGTCGACCAATGAATACAGGAAAGAAAGTTCGGTCAAGAGTCACTATGATTCAACAGATCGGATGAAGTTAGCACAGAAAAGTAGAGTAAAAATCATTAAACCCTTTTATACCTAACTTGTCAATTAAACAGAAACATAAATAAAGTGAAAAGGAGAAACAAGATTCATATATTCTAGTGGCCAAAACCACCCACAAGATACAATGATTCTTATCTACCATTTTATTTTCATCCCAATTCATAAAATTCAAACACAAGGAAGTTGTTACCTAGCTAGGCACTAGGCACCACAAATGTTGTCGCCAATCTAATGTACCAATATATAGAGCAGGGTAACACTAACTCAATATCATAGATATCAAATACAAATACAAAAGGCACTAAGACACCATTGATTGGTTCAATACTCACATTTGATAGGTGTTTCGTCTCTTTCTTTCTCCAATTTAGCAGAGAAACGTAGGCAACCATAGGACTATGAATATATATAGGTGTTACTTTTTATTAGCTGGCTAAAGCCTAACGAACGAACAAGATGGAGACAAACAAAAGGGAAAGAAGAAAAGAGAATCACCAGGGACATCAAAAGCATCAAGCACTATATGACAATTTACTTCCAAGGATGTTTTTAAACAGAAGCTCGTATATATCAGCTCACACCCATATTAGTCTATATGCAATGTGATCACTGAATCAAAGGATCAAGAAAACCAAAAATGCATTCATCTAGACGAAAAAAAACTACAAACTTTGCTTTCTCATTTCGAGTTTTTGGGCTTATGGCTAAAAATACAGATTCGACAGGCAATAAATACCTAGAAATTAACGTGTACCTTTTGGGAGAGAACTGTAATTCACTTTGATCCTGTGAGTTCTCTAAGGCACTCAATTGTGGTCTTCTTCTTTGTCTCCGTATCGACTTTGTCAAAGTCTCTTATGGTTGCGAGATAACCATAAAGGACCCTCCTTTTCTCATTTGTCCTACCATCAATCTCCATAAGACTAGGGTTTTTTTCATCATCTTTGCTTGGAGTGAATGGTGGTAACCCGGCCCAACTTTTGCGCCCACGGTTCGTCTTCTCAAAGTATTCAGCCATTCTCAAAGCTTCCCTGAGCCCTGAATCATCTCCCGCAAACTTAAAGAGGGTAATTCCCAAATGACCGTCTCTTCCATACAGTGCCCTTGATTTCTCAACGTCGAATTTTAGTTCTGTAAATACAGATAGAAATTTAAACCAAGGCAGCAAAAATGTGTCATCGAAAAGCCAATAACTAGATTACTATTTTGTGTACACCAATCATTAGCCTAATCACATTCCACATTTTGGAACCTTATGTGACACAGCGGAAGTTCGGAAACTATAAGCTGACGTTCCTAGAGAAAACGCTAGGAAAATGGTGACGCAAGAAAGTTCTGTTGAAGAACCTTATATACTTCTTAGACCACCATTACTAAATTCTGATATTGGAAGGTAGTGAAAGAAATTACAGACGAGATTTTGACATTATTCGACGGCAAATAATAATAGCTACTGATACACATAACCACAGAGAAACATAGGAGCGCATGGGCAAGGTATCTAAGGAAACTGAAGAGAGAATGTGCCTGAGAGTGAATGTCAGTGATAATAAAATGTTGTTAGATGCAAGACTCTTACTTAAGAACACCTTTTGGGGCATCCTTCTAGTGTTAGCAAAATAAAAAGAGGGATTTGGACTTTAAACTTTCTTCTGAAAGATCAAGGAAATGATTTCTGTGGCACATATCTGAGATAAAAACAGATGCCAAATCATTAAGAGTACGGAAATCATCTCTAAGGCTCTGGTTCTAAGTCCAACTGATGGAGATAACCTACTTTACGTAAAATGAAGGACATACAAAAAAAAGCGAAGAGAATCCTAAGGTGCAAATTTAGCCAATGCAAGATTCATGAACGTTGCCGCATGTTGTACCTCTAATTCTGTCATCCATTCTTTTGCTTCCAAGACCTTCCATACGCCCATCTTTACCCTTCCCTGTACTCGTATTGTGAACAATAATGTGAGGTGGCCATAAAATTAGCTGCTCTTTATTGATTGCTGCCACTTCCGCAGGTAGATTCTGGTATGCCTTCGAATTATCAGGAGGCTTTGAGAAATTCCATCCCATCAATACACATAAAGCTTTGTGTAGGCCTAAGTGATGCACACGTGAGTTAGCATCATCACAAAAGTATGTGTGCATTACTAAACCATGTGTATCCTGGGCGTCTTTAGGAGACCTGTGTTTAAGCATAAGTCGAATTGGAAACACTCATTCAGATTCACCGCAAAAATTCTGCATACAATAGTCTGAGATTCTAAACTCATGAAAATCAAAGCCACTAAAACTATTGAATATACACTTAAATGATTAAATGTGTAAAGAAACATCCACTAATCGGTTTCTTAAACGAACAAGAACTCAAACGTGTATTGAATAAGCCAATGATAACCCTAAGTTACAGACTAGAGTTAATAGTGATGCAAGGAAAACACATAACATACAAAAAAAAACACATTAATCTCTGCGCAATTAAGTGGAGCACTATTAGTAGAAGAGTTGAAGAACATTAACGATAACAAGAAAGGCTTTAAAGAACTTCATCGTAAGCTTTTACATCCGACGAAGCTTATTATGTGACATATTAAGAGCATTCAAATTAGTGGATGAGTTGCTATTATAACCTACTAATTTAGCATCCTTGACACTGATTTGAATGGCCATCCCATCATGCCAAACTAGTTGACAACCTCCATCTAGTTAATCAAGCTAAATTTAGATGGAAGTGCGTATAATCACAATGTTTGAGACTTGCAATATCTATATCACCTAAAGAGTTAAGAATATAAAGTCGGACAAGTTAACATGCTGAATTCATGAATCACGAATCACAAGCACAGCAGTGAGGGAGAATAAAGAATGCTAAACACATTCTTAACTGATAATAGAACGCTCATTTAAGGGTCACTAACACTAAAAAAAGAGAGATATATTTGATACCCAATTTAGAATAGAAATTATCCTGAGCAAAATAATCAGTAATGAAGATGACCATAAAAACAAATTAGCATCGACCTATCAGCACCCTAATTAAAAACTACCATTATATTGTACTGAGTATAGAAAATAAGCCTGCAAAAAAGGAAGGACTAATCACTTGAGTCGAGAGATACCCAGAAACAATTAATATGATGTGGAACAAAGATTAAAACTTTAAAACAAATGAGAACAAAAGAGCTTCCAAGGAGGATTAAGTACGAAGGAGATAACAACTAAGTTGAATAATACCTAATATTGAAGTAAACTAGCTCACTTAAATAATCTACGAAGCACTTCAATAGAGAATAATCCCAAATCATCGTATATGAGTGATCAATAAAACTATATGCAAGTTAGCGCTGCATTATTAAAGCAAACATATTCATTAAATACATAGTAAACAAGGAACAAGATAAACGAGAAGCAAACAACATAAATCTAATCAGGAATACTACACATTGTTAGCAAGCATCACAACCATCAAAGTCAAGATAAATGCAATACTGTGTACATAAGTTACGATACGAATCAAACAGAAGTATAACAAAAAGTATTCTAACGTTCACTCTTACTTTCTTCATATTCGTTTATCCATCTACGACACAATTGACTAATTAAACCAACCACCAAGAACAAGGCAACAATAAGAGCCTCCAGCAAAAGCAAAGTGCACCTAAGCAAAAAACAAACACAAGAAACAGATTGAAACCCATCAAACCTGCCGCAGACGAGGCACTGAAGCCTCCCTTTCCTCCCGTTCTCCAAATAATTCTTCCTCTCCGCCGGGTCCTCACAAATCCGCTTCACAAATTCCAAAAAAGACTTCTTTAAGGCAACCTGATCAACCTGGAGATGCTTAAACGCATGACCTCCACCTCCACTCTCATTCCTACTTGATCCAATCCGCATATGCTTAGCTGCTCTGCCATCTTCCCCAACCATAAGCGACGACTGATGATCATTAGGATTCACATACTGCTGCATAAAATGATGTCTTTGCCTCATCATTTCACCTCTATCGATCTCCTCTTCACCTGGATGTTTCCTTTTCATCGAACCTTCCGGACGATCCCACTGATGATGATGATCTCGAAACTCCTCCGGATGAAACGGAGGGAATCTACCAGGGAGTCGGCGTTGAGGAGGAAAGTCATGGTAATTAGAAGGAAGCGCGAAGTACGATCGAACACTTCCGTCTACGAGAACGATCGTCCGTCGCTCGAGCATGTGGAATCCGTAAGTCGGAGCAGGAGGAGCACCAAGCGCCGCCGCCGCAGCAGATGAATCTTGGAAAGGGAATTGCGAAGCTGGAGGACGTGAAGAAGAAGAAGATGATGGTATTTGATTGGGATGATGATGATGATGATTCGGCATCGGAGCTAATTTAGGTGAAGGATTCGGTTTCTTATCGGCGATTTTATGGCCACCACCTGTCGTCGGTTTGTTGTTCTTAGTGGCTCCACCATCGTTGTTGGTTGAAGAAGCCCAACGAGATTTACGGTCATTGGAAGAAGCACCAGCAGCGGGATGAGGTGTAGGAGCTGTGGAGGAGGATGATGGAGGAGGCTTTTGCGTCGTTGACTTGCCGTTATTATTGCCTCCCACCATCCTCAGTGATCTGATTCTGAAGCAATTGCGATGAGAAGAAGGAGAATCGTGAAGAGTTACGATGATCACGAGAGATTGAAATTAGGGTTGGGTTTATCTGTAAATTTTCTGAGACGGTGTGGATTGGTTGAAGAAGAGAAAGATGGGAAACATTCAAACGGCGTCGGGTTAGCACACCCGTTTTTAACTACCAAACGGCTTTAAAACACAGTCGTTTTTAAGATATTTGGCTTTTCTAGCAAATTACAGAGATTGTTCCAAATGGAGAGAGATACAAAACATCTCATTTCCGTAGTGTGTGATCTTCACTCTATTCGCTTGATATTCAACAGGTTTGACATTTGGCAACGTCCTTGCTCGTGCTGAACTCGATGATGATAAAGAGTGAAATCTGGGAGCTTTTCTTGTGTGATTGATCAGCTCTTATTAGGACCGTGACAAGACTCCTTTTGAACTGCAAAATTCCGAAAAGCAATCAGATACACCTCAAACGCGTTTTGTAAAATGATACTTACACAACAATAACCTCTCATCAAGACAACAAACATTCACCCTCAGGATCCACAAAGGGTATACATATCTTGCATTCTCTATGATATTTATCCTAGCTAAGTGTATATGTGTGTGTGTAGAGCTAGAATGTGGAGGAGGATTAGAAGGTAAATCAAAACCTTGGTATTGTCCCACCACGGCGAGGATCATTCTCTGTTGCTTGTCGTAGAGCCCTGGCAAATGCCTTAAAGGTCGCCTCTATTATGTGATGAGAGTTTTCACCAGCAAGCTGTTGGAACAAACGTCTATTAAACACTGAGGAAACGTTGCCCAAGCAGATTATAGAAGAAACTCTCATAAAATCGTACGATTTTGTTTGCCTTTACAGTACCTGCCTGATGTGAAGTGTCATACCGGAGGTATTCACCAATGACTGGAAAAAGTGTTCCACCAACTACACATGGAAAGTTTTGCAGCTCTTAAGCAGACTTACAAATGATAACTAAAAAACAAATAAACCCGAATGAACTAACTAAAAGAGGAAAGCTTGAGGAATGAAGAACCTGAGTGTCATAGTTTCCAACTCTCTGGGTTGGAAACTCCAAGTTGTAACCAAGATATGGTCTACCAGACAAGTCCTGCAAGAGGTTTTTTTTGTTGTTTCATTATAAGCAGTAAGCAAGTTTGGGATATATATTTAGTAATGAGAAAATAAACACAAGATGAAACGAATATTTTCACATTTCTTTTACCAGGGAAACATGTATAAGCGCTTCATCAAGAGGAGCTGTAAAGTCACCAAACCGATTAATCCCTTTACGCTCACCAAGGGCCTTCAACAGAGCCTAGAGATTTCAATACACCACAACAACTTCCCTTAGAGAACACAACATACTGTTGTTCATAGGTGTAATAAATAGACGTGAATGAATATGGCGGATAAATAACCAAGATCGCAAAACGAAAAGAGTAAACACTTACTGTTCCAATGGCAAGAGCTATATCTTCGTTAGAGTGATGATCATCGATGTGAACATCACCAGTTGCTCTTACGTGCACATCAAACAAGCCATGTGAAGCAAGTTGCTAACCAAGGGATGATGAAACACAAACATCAATCCACATTCCAAATAATGAAGCAAACAAGATCCTTTCACTGAAACCGTCGTGCTAAGCTCTCTTCCAAGAGAGATTTCATATCACTAATCCAATAAAACCAAGAAAAAAAAAAGTCAGACACTTACATCTAACATATGGTCAAGGAAAGGGATTCCAGTGGAACTATCAGCAACTCCAGTGCCATCCAAATTTATCTTCACTGATACATTCGTCTCCTTCGTTACTCTCTTCACTTCTCCAACTCTAGCTGATCACATCACCCAAACCAAACCAAAAAGACCAGATTTTTTTCTTAAGTCAGCAAATAGAAAAAACAAAGCTTTGACCTTTATGAGGAAGAATCAATAAAGAAACGAGCTTTCATCTCCCAAAACTGACCTGATTCAATTGAGAAAGAAGAAGAAGAAGAAGAAGTCGCCTGAGAAACGTTATTGCTTGATGAAGAAGCGCAGGAGAAAGATTGGCGAGGCTGAGGTTGAGAGTCGATCCTCAAGAATCGGGGAAGCGAAGAAGAAACGATCGACGCTCTCCGAGGAAGACAAACCATAAACCCGAGCTTTGGTCTGAGAATCTGAGCAGAAGATTGACCAAACATGACAGACGCAGACGACAGCTCCATTTGTTTAACAGCGGAAGGAACAAGAAAGAGAGAGAGACCAGAAGAGACAACACTTTTGTCTGGCTTCTTGTTCGAATCAGCCCAAACGACGACGCTTCAACTCCCCTTTGAGCCAATTTAGATTAGCAGAGTTTTTTAATGTTAGATTATTAGTTAACCGAACCGGTACATTTGAACCGATAATTCGTATTACAACAGAGTTCGTGTTAGGAGTATACAACAGTAGTACTCTTTCTTACGTTTAACGAATTCATAAGAGTGTTAATCCGTGAGCTAACGAATTTTTGAAGGTTATTAACGAAGATTAATAACAAAAGTTCAAAGTGTTGTTGCATGTTTGATCCTATAACAAAGTTAAAAATGCTGCAAAATACAAGTATTGTAATTCAGACTTTACAATCTCTCATATATCCACGGCGTCGACAGGAAGAGAGATGGCCCTATAAAGAAGAGGAGGCGAAGCTGCTGCTGTCTGTTTCTCACAGTTCCTTTGATGATCTCTAACTCTCGTTAGCTGAACCTTATGCCTTGCCTTAAGCCATCTCAGTTCTCTCCTGATCTCATTCTCTGACCACAACTCACCTTTCACTTTCTTCCTCGTATTCATATTCAAACTCACCGAGTTCTGTTCTTCTTCTCCATCATCTGAACGAGAGTCTCTCAGACCCCAAATATCCGCGTAATGTATCCTGTTATTACCTTCAGCAGAGACGACAACAGCATCATCACCACCTCCGTGTTGTTCTTGTCCTTCCACTTGGTAACTTATCTCCTCGAACCTACCGTGTATTGAAGTACAGCTTCTGTCGTCAGAACAATCAAACTGATGATGATGATGATGATGGTGGTGAGATTTTTCTCCAACGGTTTCGCTGTTTGATGATACTGTCTCTTTGATATAACCATTCGAAGCACAGTTCCCGCAGAATCCTGCATTGTTGTTGTTGTTCTGATTTGTATCACTTTCTGTAACGTTGTGATTGATTTTCCAATCAGGGACTAGTGCAGCAATCTCTGCATCGATCATCTCTGCGATTTTCGCAACATCTTGATTCGTTATGTCAAGCTCAGAGACCATCTCTGCTGCTACACTCCAAGCTGTGTCTATAGCTGTCTCAAACGGGAAGTAAATGTTCCTTATCCGCCCTGTAAATACATGAAAGTGTAAAGCTTTTTACGTTTTCTGACCTTTAGAAGTAAGATTGAAACTTAGCTTTTGAACCAAGTAGTACCTTCTGCATCAGAGATTCGGAGCCTCAAGAATATCCCATCGTTACCGTTTCTCTTCCCTTTAATCGAAATGTCAACATGGTCATGATCTTCCTCATCGTCTTGAGCGAAAAGATCAATCTCACATATCTGTGACTCAAACTGATCATCTTGATAAAGAGGAGGTTCGATGAGAGGTTGTCTAAGGAATAAACCAGTTTCATCATAACCTTTGTAGTAATCAATGGATCTCATATCGAATCCATCAGCATCATCTTGTAAGAAAGGGTCTTGTAAAAGCTCCAAAGCAGTGAGTCTACATGTCACAGTAGCTAAACACTTCTCAACGAACTCACGAACCTCAGGGTCCTTCACTAAGTAAAAAGCTTCAGGCTTTTTCCCCTGAATAAATGAAGAACGTTAATAAACCAAGAAAATGACTCCACAAATGTACTGAAAATGTAAATGTTGTAGATCATTTACCGAGGTAACTTTCTTGTAGATTTGAGCAGGGTGAGTACATTCACTGTAAGGATAATCGAAAGTGACCATCTCCAACACACACATTCCAAAAGCATATACATCAACCAGCTCATTGTATTCCTCATCATACACTTCTGGAGCCATGAACTCAGGGGTTCCTTTAAACACACACAAACATAGGTAGGTCCAGTTTTGTTTCAACGACATTATTAAAGTTTTAAAGGCTAGAAATTCAATAATGTGAAGTTTTGAAAAAGTACCAACGCAACGAACGGCATGTGATTTACGAAGAATTGCAGCGAGTCCAAGGTCCCCTATCTTGACTTCACCTTGGTTACCGTTGATAAAGATGTTATCACATTTGAGGTCTCTATGGATGATTGGAGGAGAACAGCTATGCAGATAAAGGAGCCCTTTTAGAATCTGTTTGCACCACTGCTTCACTGCTTTAATATTCACTCTTCTATGTCTCAACCTATACCTACAAAAATTACAACATTTAAGGCAAATCTTAAATCCAAAGACTTTAACTTTGAAGTACCCATTTCATCAGGCTTACTTTAGATAAAGAGCTAACAAAGACATTAAGTTCGAGGGGAAAGTAGGAGTTGCTTACTGTCTGAGAGTACCAGAGGTAAAGAGTTCAGTGACAAAGTTGATTGACAAATTATTGGTATCAACCCAAGAAGTGTAGAATTTCATGATGTTTTGATGATTCAAAGTCTTGAGAAGATGAATCTCTCTGAAGAATTTCTCCAGTTCCTCAGGATTCCTAGTGAAATTCCGAAGCTTCACTTGGTTCCATGCCACTTCTATACCTTTATATTCATCGAACGCTCTGTACCTGTTAAATATTTGACCAAAACGCCACAAAGAAGAACAGTGTCTTCGAATTAAGTAACAAATCCTCCGTAAATAATAGTAATAATTAACTCGACAATAAAAAAAACATTTTTATAAAAAGTTGTGACGTTACGAGAGAAAACGTTTTCGACAAACAAAAAACAAAACAAAAAAAGTTACTAGCATGTTAGAAAGAAAGACAAAGAGAGAAGATGAATGTGATTACACTGTCTTCGAAGCACCTTTGCCAAGTATTTCATCGTACTGTCCAAACCAAAAACAAAACAACAACAACAAAAAAATCAAAACTTTACATAAATATTATCAAATCGATACTAACAAAGAATGAACATTTCATTCAGAAAGAATAATCATACTCTTCCATATCTTCCAGAAGGATCAATTTCAACAAACTCATCAGAGCAATCTTCTACAAAGCTTTCTTCTCCATTCATTATTGCCTTTCTGCAAAATTTTAATCTAGCTTTCTGAGTTTTATTTATTCTTGAGCGAGAGATGTTGGAGTTTGTGGAGATGGTAGAAGAAGAAAAGATTAAATTTTTTAAAAAGAAGAATATTAGGAAACAAGTGGTTTTTTTTTCCTTTAGATGCCAACCTAGTGACACAACAACAGCAGAGAGACAACAGGTTAGGCTTTCTCACCCAATCACCTTTTTCCTAATACCACGCGTCGGTTTACGTTTTACTAAACCGGGTTTTCCGGTTTTAGTTTCGGTTTAACCGACCAATAAGTACCAAAAATCGTACTATCGTGGAATTATATGAAAATGGCATTCAACTAACATTAGTACGAACTACATGAACTCTACAAGATTCGTCAATTTAATCGGAAATATTCGGTGACTTTTTAATTTTCTGGTCAGCTAATTTAATGTAAGAAAGAAAAAAAAAAAAGTTCAGTGTTTGTTTGACAATGAGGAAAGGTTATTATTCAACTTGCGAGGTGTGAACAGAAGAATCTAAACAAAGAACTTAAGACCACATAATAATAATAAGCTTTGCGTTTTCGTATATTCCAAGAACCGGATCATTCCAAAATTGAAGAGTCGGTTACGGTACGTTAATAAACCGGAAGGAAATTGCCAAAAACAAAAGAAGAAGTCGTTGGTTCATCGACGACACTTGTGTGTAAAGGGTTTTGTCGTGTAGTAGAGCAGTTAATGTCACGGGTGGTGAGAAAGAGGGAAAGAGAAGCACATGGGAGTGAGTCACGGCAACACAGAGAAGTCTCCTTTTTGGTGATGGTTTTTAAGACAGTAAGACACATTTGGACCAATCATAACCCATACTTTTTGTAATACTATCTTTTTTAATTTTCACATTCACGTAACATGCTCCTAATATTTTACGTGAAAATTTCATCTTTTTATTTTCTATGTATCAAGGTTATACAAAACGAATAGCAACAATCAAATTAAAATTTACATCCTTTTAGAAAGATAAAAAGAAGTGACTAAGAAATTAATTAAAAACAACTTGCGCAAATAATATAGTTTCTTTGGCAGAAAAAAAAAGAGAGAAAAGGATATTAAAGTATACTGTGATAATCAATTTTATAAACCAGATGGATTGAAAAAGCTTACCGATCGAGTATATGGATTATTAGTTGTAGCTTGTCGATTGTTCCAACTTTTAAGATGTCGTAGTCTATATTGATTAATTGTTGTATTATCTTATAAAAAAATTGTGTTAATGCTAAAGTAATCAAGATTAGGTACGCGGCTACATGTCTAGCGAAGAAGTATGTACAACCAATTCCATGAGTGTTTTAAAGCAGATTATGGACGACTTCTGCTGGATAGCACACGTTCTTCAGTCTAGCTAGCTAGAATGTCAAGTCTCGCATATATTTTTTTCATTGTGTTTCGGCTGAGAGATCAGCTTCAACCTTACGGATTTTGTCCTTATCATTTTATTACTCTGGAACCCAAATCGATTTATTCATGGATGATATACATATATAGTGCATGCATGAATTATTACATGTGTGTAATTGTGTATACACACTAATGCCCCACGCTAAAATAGATGCTTCGGCCTTATGGTAGAGGCAACTTCTCCCTTCATATGTAAATTACCAAAACTTATTGTTGGAATCAGTTCGTCCCACCGAATTCGTATTTTGGAGAATTCCAATACCACTTTGGAAATACTTCTCTTTCTTGAACCTTCTCAAATCTACTAAACACTTAATTGATCCACCCATCACATCTTAACTAGGCATATAAGAGCATGTTCAATCGAGAACTATTAGTAAAAGTTTTGATGAATATTTAATTAATAAATTTAGGCTTAGATTGGTGACCTAGTAAAAAATGAAAAAAATGAAAAATAATTGAACAAATTTTCATTAAAGGAATTGAAAAAACAGAAAAATATGAATTTTTGGTCT